>JABSNV010000944.1:0-50921 GCA_024085815.1 Flaveria linearis | reverse complement strand
AGTCCAGCAAATCCAAACCTAGCAAGAAAGCCTAGAGACTAAAGACATCTACCAAAATTTATAAAATCTTTATGATCCAAAACATGAAACTAAGCCTTCAGAACTAAATTAATGAAACTTTGCTGAAATCTAGAAGTCCTAAGACTAAACAGGCTTAGATCCCCATTCATTACTAACAAACTCTTTCATGTGTAGGAACATCCGCAGACCAAAAATAACTTACGGATTGTGGATAGTCCATGCTCTCGGCACAGGACATGTAACAAATCTTGTCTACTGAATCTTGATAATATGATGGTGGATTGTTTCCTTTGAAAGTGATACAAGAGGAGGATACATTACTTGCAGAGGGACATTCAATGATTGGAAGGTAAGCTTTGATAAGGTGAATTATGTGAAAGAGTTGAACTATAATTTGATGAGTGTATCTTAGTTATGTGATAAAAAACATAACACTCTATTCACAGAGCATGAATGTATTTTTTTTGTCTACTAGTTTTATAATACCCAATGATAAAATATTGTAAGAGCTCGCATGAGAGACAATATATACATGATCAAAATGCAGAATGTATCACTTGAGGAAATGTATCATATTTTATTTTCAAAGCTTCAATAAATGAATTCTCCATTTGGCATAAAATACTAGCACATGCAAATATCAAAAACATAAATAAACTAGTTCGAAATGGGTTTGTCACTAAACTACAAAACAAAGAATTTACATGTGTTGATCACTATGTTGCTTGTCAAAAGGGAAAGCACATAGAACTTCTTATAAGTCCAAAAAGTTGAATTATGTCACAATTCCTTTATATCTGCCCATGGATTTGATACATCTAACGGTGTAAGGAGTTTGGAAAGAAAATCATATTGTTTGGTAATAGTATATGATTTTACAAGATTCGTTTGGTTTTCTTTATAAAAACTAAACATTAAATTGCTAAAATTATAAAAACATTTGTAATTAAAATTGAAAACCAAATTGGTTAATAGGTTAAAATTATTAGGTGTGATTAGGGAACAGAATTTAAAAACCACACTCTTTTATTCTTCTTATGAATACAAAGGTATTGCTAGACAATATAGTGCTACTAAAATTACATAGGAAAAAGGAGTTGCTGAGAGAAAAATAGGACACTTATTAAGACTACAAGTACCATATTGTTTGAGTTAAAATTTCTTATAAGATTCTGGGCTGAAGCAGTCGGCACTGCGTGCTATATTTAATATACGGTGTTGATAGTTAAGACAAATAGGAAAACCCCTTATGAATTATGGTTATAAGAGAATACCATTCATAGGGTTCTTAAGACATTTTGGATGTCCATGCACCCTTCTAAATACCAAAGATCACTTATCCAAATTTGCTAGAAAATCAATAGATGGGTTCTTCAAATAATGTTAGAAATACCCCAAGTTGGAGGTTTGATCTGAATGGATTCACCAATGCTTTTAACCATTTGCTTTACAATGTTTCAATAGACTCACTCAACAGATCAGCAGACACACAAGTCATAACTACTGAAGACTACAGGGTTGATTTACCTTATGGTCTTAGTCACAACAGATCAACTACTGATTCAGTTCTGTCATAGTTAGCAGAAGTATACTCTAGTACAATAAATGATGTAGACCAATCATCGCTTGCTCAGGATGACTCATCAGATGACGAATCTCAAGATCAATATGATACTAGACAATCTCTTGAAAAGGAACCAAGTGGATCCAGTCACTCCAAATGATATATATATATCTCTTGAACTTCCTGAAACAAATTTCTCTAATTTGGATATATCTCAACAACTCCAAGTGATCCCCAAGACTAAGAATTCATAAAAAGCACACAGTTAATAATGCAATTGAGTTGTTGAGATATATCCAAATTAGAGAAATATCCAAATTAGAGTTACAATGCATGAGGTAAACATCTGTTTGTTCTTATGCTTCCTTTCTCAACTGGAAGCAAGGAAAGTAAATGAAGTTTTAAGTGCTAATAGTTGGCTAGAAGCTATGAAAGAGGAGCTTCTGATCTACGAAGAGGATGAAGCTACCAAAAACAAATGTATTTAGTACTGGCTGTAACTGCTGAATTCTGGCAAGCACTGAACCACTATCGATAAGCACTAAAAGTGATGAAGTGCTGATTAACTGGCTATTAGAACTCAAATAGATGAGCTTCTGATTAACTTTAACATTAGACAAGACTGTATATATCAAATTAAATTAGTGGCTGATGTGTTCTGCCTTTTGTAGACAACATTGTACTAATGCTGCTAACTTCTAATGTTCCAATTGCATATCTATGTTATACATACATTTTTGTAAACAAGGAATAGATGTAAAGTGATTTATTTTGGTGTTTACTTTTCATAGTATAAATAACTTTCACTTGTATACTTTTAAAGTTAGCTAGTTAGTCCACTTTTTATCTGCTGATTGTAACATTTTTTACTCAGAAAAGATTAATCAAGTGTATACTTTGAATGAACTTCTCGTGTCCTTATTATTACTCAAAATATATATGTTTATTTAGTAACACAGTTGACTTAGATTCCGTATTTGTCATCAAATAGAAAAGTCTTGTTAATTCATTAACCCAATCCAATAGAGTTTTGTTTGAACTTATTACTATCTGTTAAATAGGAAATAATAGCATTGATTATGTGTCTTTGTTTTTGAAAGCTCTCTCTACCCACACATAAACCTGCTTATAGGTAAATCGTGTTAGCTGGTTGATATGGATCAATTCAGTCTAGCTTGTAGCCCAACTCAACAAGAAATTTCTCCAAATTACTCCCTTTTAGACATGTGATGTACAATGACAAAGTAATCCTATGATTCATATTAATTGACATAAAATAACCTTTTTAATATTATACTTATTCACCAAGAAGGGTATTCTAGTAATATTACCTTTGTCCTTACACACCAAGTTAGTTGTACTTCACTCCAAAATTTTAAAAAAGTAGATATTATTAAAATTTTAAAGTTTCTAATATTCTCATCAATCTTGTGTCTAAGATTTTATTTTTAATATGGTATTTATTCAAAATTTATTTCATTCATACACTAAATTATAATAATAATAATAATAATAATAATAATAATAATAATAATAATAATAATAATTATTATTATTATTATTATTATTATTATATATTATTATTATTATTATTATTATTATTATTATTATTATTAGTATTATTATTAGTTTTCTAAATTTACATTTACATTATTTAAAGCATTTTGAAGTTAAGTCTTACAAAATTCCACAAATTTGATAATATTACACTAAGATTATCGTAAAACTTACTAGATTCCGAAACTTTAATAAAAGTTATCATAAAGTGTTATAAACAATACAATAATATCGCATTGGTGTACTATGATTTTAGATTGATGTACTATAAACTTATGTTGTTGTAACAATGCTATCACTTAGTCTAATATTATAACACATGTAAGAAATCAAAAAAGTATTATTGCATTTGGTAATATACTTTTAGATTGGTGTAATATAAGCTTGTGTAAAATTGAAGTTCTACTTACATTAAGTAAGTTATGTTACACTAATTTAAGCAGTGCTAAGTCATATTTTACTGGTGTAAGTGGTTCAACATCTTTATATTACATTGATGTAAACCGAAGTAGCTTTACAAAAACACAACAAAGCACATTGCCAGCAATCTATGTGTAGTCTCACATTTCCATCTCTTATATCCACCTAAAGCCAAATCTAGAAATATCCACACAGGACTCATATATCTTCATATCTTCATCCTACTTACTTAAATCATTCCAACCATAGGTTTATTTATCATAGATATATCAGGGGACCGGTACCTAATATCATTTTGAGTTTGGTAAACTAAATAAGAATAATTACCTAAGCAAAAATGAAACAAACAAAAAGAAATATCAGCACTACAACATTAACAAGAATTTGTGTAAAAATGTATTACCATGATGTAAGATAACAATATTTTTAACATAAAAAAACAAGAATGCTTACCAACATAAAATATATGGGTAAAATTTATTAAAAGAGCATTACATTCTATTATAGTATTTCCATATATGAAAATTTAATAAATACATGGTCTGAAAAAACTCACGGAAATATAAAAACAACAATTCTTATCACAATGTTGAAGACGAGAGTTACTTTGCTTATCACAACCAACGCAACAAAGACGAGACTTACCAACGAGAGTACTAAATGTACCATCACGTAATGGATCATCAGTGGAGAAGCAAATGGAAAAGAAGCATATGTGAATGAAGAAGATGATACTGATTGAAAAAAAATAAAAAGTATATAGTAGAAAATAGTTGGTGGCTTATATTAATGGAGTAGTTTAAATAAACAAAAAGTGACATTAACCTTTTATGGCTATATTGCATTCAATGAGTGCTCGTGCAGTAAATGAAAAAAATGCCCCTGCTGCTTTAAGTTAGGGAGTGATTTGGCAGCTTCTTATTGGCTAGAATGAGTTAATGGGTTAAGTCATATAGAATGAGTTAACAAAAGATGCATGACCTATATGTATATACTAGTTGGGGACCCGCGCAATGCGGCGGCAACGACAATCTATTTCATTACATAATAATAAAACTAATTATCTAGTAAGAAACCCATCCAATGCAACGACACGATAAAGACACAAATGATAAATATAGTGGGAGATGACAACCAAAGGCAAAAGAAACATATAACAATTACATAGCTCGTAGCATTTGATAGAGGAAAAAACGGTGGTGTTCATGTGTCAAGTCGTCGTTGGCCTTTATGACTGATGCAGATCAGACTCCATGAGTTCAAATACTACATAAAAATCTTTAAAGGCGCGTCTAGACGGTGGCAACATGATCCGTTTAATTTCAACAATATCCGGATGCCTTAGAAGCCTTAACAGCTTGATTTCCTGCAAGATACGAATAGCATCAGACTCGTGTTCAAAAATGTCTGTTACTTTCTTGATCGCAACCTTTTCCCCGGTGTGTGTGTCAACAGCTGAACAAACAACTCCATAACTTCCCTTCCCTATGAACTCCAAGATTTTGTATCGATTTGATTCACCATATTCAGTGAAGAACTCAACCTCTTTGGGACTCTGTAATAACACAATCGCAACATCAATATATGCAACAATTATAACTCATTTTCTAAGTGATAAACTTATATATATAACTCATTTTCTAAGCAGCCTTACTATGTTTACCATCTTGCTCTGCTGTTAAATGGCAGCAATTAGCAAGGATTACAGTTGTCCACTTATCTGCACAAAGGTACAAGGCATGAACAAACCGTAACCATAAGATGAACCGTTATCGATGGGTTGACCATGTACCTAAAAATCAACAAGAAAGCACACTCTGTTCTTGTCCTGTTCATGGTCAATGTATATATGTTTCTATAAAAGCTGACTAAAACTCTTAATAATAATTGCGTTTAGTTACTTGAGTACATGTTTATAAATATATAGTCAGAACTTCTATAAAAAACCTCGTCACCAGGAATCTAAATAAAGATCAAATCAAACATGGCTGCAATTTAGTGTTCTGTATTTTAAAAGCTATTGACATTATTTTCAAGTGTTCTGCATCATAATGATACATAATTACTTACACCAATACTATTGACATTATTTTTAAGTTTTCTGTATTTTAAAAGCTAGAGGCTGCATGGGTTAATTAGTCAAGTTCATCTCAATTTAGCTTTGAAGTGGCTGTGAACTATATTGACTTATGATCAATTCCAAGTGTATTAAGCAAATACTAAACTTTTATAACCTAATAATATCTAGAGTTTAGAAGATAAAATCTTATGATGGCAATTTAGTCTGAAAAAAGGGTCGCTTGGTACGTAAAGGAAAAGTTGGAGACATACCGTCGATCGGTCCATGTACCATCCAGAATGAAATACCATCGATCGGTCCTGCACCACTTCCAGAGGTAGATTTTGCAGTCTGTCACATCTTACACAACAGAGACCAAATCAATTCGCCTGAACCATAAATCTACCATCACAATGTATAATCCTCTCAGCTTTCATTGACAAATGTCACTGGTGGAACTTATGAGAGCCTAAATCGAATGAGCATTAGTAACAATTTCATGAGGAATGCAACCTTTAAGTGTATAATACTACAATCTACTACCTGAGGTGAGCCATAGTCCTCTGATATTTGTGTGACTTCAACATTTGTGTAAGGCAATATTGGAACAAGATCTACTTAACGCACTATGGATGGAGATTCTTTCATCTTCTTCATCAGCAGAAGCCTAACATCAAACAAAATGAAACCCATTATTATGTTAGATTATCGGTTTCTATTTACACAACGACAAGACTTGTAGTGTGAATATACATACAGACAAATCTGTCATGCTAATCAACATAAAAACAAACATCACAAACCCATAATGAAACATGCAATTAAAGACCCTGTCAATCAGAACCGTAGAAGATTAGTACGCATATTCATTCCCTTGTTAGTTTCTTTCCAAAACCTGCATCAATAAACAAATTCGATGTTGTCGAACAAGTCAATACAGGCTGACATTTAAGGTTAACAACAAAACAATCAACCTAACCTCAAACGTATGAATCGGATTTGGATGTCTGAACATTAGTTTCATGGTCGAAATCCAATCGTGTGTTGAAAGTGTGCAATAAAAAAATAATCCAAGTAGAGCCACAATTGCCTTAGCTGCTAAAAAAAGATACACATCTGCCAGCATCTTTTCATAACTGTCTCAGGATCATTGGTCAATGCTGTCAGATCTTGGCAAACAAGTTTCATAACTTCAAACAGTCCATAGATAAAGAGTTTAGCCCTTCAGTAAAAGATTTCTTGGATAAACAGAATTAAGATGTAGTACAAACACATAAGAAAACAAAATATGGAAAGAAAAGCAATTGCATTAAACCCGAGTTGCTAACAGTTAAGTAAAATGAACGTCGTGCCATACTTTAGTTTTAAAAAGAGGGGTAAAGAGTGGAACCATGGATTCTGTTGGACAAAATACGGTAGTTTCTTAACCATAGATTCACAAATCTCCACAACCATTGAAGCATACATTGAAGTGCAGATTCCTCAAGAGTGAAACCTGAAACTGGTGCAACTTATGAGAGCCTAAATCGAATGAGCATTGATTAATGATAATTTCATTAGGAATGCAACCTTGTAGTGTATAATCTACTACCTGAGCTGAGCCATAGTCCACTGATATTTGGATCAAGATCTACTCAAGGCACTATGGATGGATATTCTTTCATCTTCTTCTCCAGCAGAAGCCTAACATAAAACAAAATGAAAGCCATTATTATGTTAGATTATCGGTTTCTACTTAAAGAATGACAAGACTTGCAGTTTTAATATTCATAATACAGACAAATCTGTCATGTTAATCAACATTCAGTATTCTATGCTATTGAATATATATACCCCACTAAACATAAAAACAAACATCACAAACCCATCCTTAAACACGCAAAGGCCCTGTAAATCAGAACATAATCTTCTGAGTGATAAACTTATATATATAGCTCGATTTGTTGAGTTGTTCTTCAAGATCGAATTTGTTTATTGTACTCACAGCCTAGACTCTTATTGTACTCACCGACATACGCGAAAAAAACACAGTATAGAGCAGCAATTATGGGTGCTGGTATTGAAGCAAAGACTGCTCCAAACTTACCTGCATGATCATGTAGTATGTTAAACTATTTTATAAGAAAATGGCACAATGACGACTTAATCTGTTGCACAGTAATTATTTGGTTTTACTAAAAAGACTTGCCGAGAACCGAAAAGAAGATCATAAAGCCAGCTGAAATCTGCACAACCCTTCGACTGCCAATACGGGTCAAAGCCAAAAGACCAGCATTCTCACTGCAAAATGGAGGAAAACATTGTATAGTCAAATACTCGTTTAGATAATGATTGTAAACAAAGAAGTTGTTGTCTTTCGACCCACATTGATACCGAAGATCCACTTACAGATCCAAACAAACCAGACAACAATATGCAAATCCCCTACAAAAACAACACATAAAACATCAAAAGTCAAACATACAACTTTGACTCATTCGAGTACGCTTATTTTCTTAAATAACTGGCATCTTTATTTTGTTTGACAATTTTAAATAACGAATATAGAAAAAGTGACAGTTACCTGCCAACCCACACCACGGCTTAGAATGGATGGCGGCACATGAGTTGCACTTGCATATCTTGAAACCGCAATGAAGCCACCAGTAGACTGATTATACCATTAAACACGCAATATAAGTATCTTGAAAAGAACTAAAATATAAGTAAATCTGAAAAAGATAAGTCAAATGTCTGTTGATGGCTTGCAACCTTGAAAAGAACTAAAATATAAGTAAATCTTGATGATCTAACTATCTATCATTCAATAAAATTAACGAAAAACATGAACTTGATATGTTTATAAACATAAAAGAAATACAAAAAACAATAAACAGACCTCTACAAGAGCGACAAAAGCAGTCATCATCATGGCAAAAGATTCACCAGCATTGAAGGAGGGCGCGCCCCATTGGAAAGGATATGGAGCTCTTATCCTGAAAATAAGCGGGTCGGGTAGCTGGTAAAATTGGCCAAAAATGGGTTAGAATGGGTCGGGTTGTTGACCTTCGACCCACCAACTTTTTGGCCCTTTGTGGGATCTTATATGTCACTAATATATTATGATACACATAATGTCTTCTAACCATGGAGCAGCATGAATTAGACCAGATCGATCCGTACGATAGCTTGTTTGTGTCCTCAGCGTCGTGTGATTGTAGGCCCCACTAACCGTAAGTATGTGAGCGTAAATCCAAACGATTGCAACAGAAAGCAAAACAGCAAAACGCTCCAATATATTCTTTCCGGAATGTATCATATGGGATAGGTACTGCACTTAACAATTCAGGAAACTAAACTGTTAAAGAATGTTTTAGCATACCAAATATGTTTCTATTTTTTAGAAATATTACCTGAGATAGAAGTACTATAATAATAAGCTGAGGCAACCCAATTTCAACACATCTAGCAACCTGAAAATACAAAAAAAACACACACACACACACATTTATATTATAAAATTTTCAATTTTTTATGATATGAAGATATGTACTCACCCCTGGGAACCCGAATTCATACAGCCCGAAGCCAGCAAGAGCAACCAAAGGAACCGCGGATAGTGGACTCAACAACCTACAAAAAAGAACAATGTAACTCTTTGATGGAAGTCACCAACTTTTGTTTGATTTAAAGATAACCTTGCAACGTTACGCCAAAGACCACTGAACCCAAGGATGATCTGAATTGTTGAAGCAATAATCAACGCACCCTGGATCGCACGCATTGTCTTCTTGAATCTCTGAGCACAAGAATCATAACAATATATTTGTTAAAGTATTAGTCTATAAAAAGATTCAAAAGAAGATGCAACACGGACCGCTATAGGATTGGGATCCTCCACCTCCCGTATAGAATAATTGTGATCACTGACGGAACATAAGTGTATGAATTCCCAATGATAGCAGGTAACCTAGTACCGAACATAGTTTGCAGCAATGTGTTCAATCCAGCAACGAAAAGCATCGTTTGAATCACGTCGGCCTTCTCTCTCTATAGGAATGGAGATCATTGTTCCAATTCAAGTAAACTACATGTTAGTTGTCCCTAAATTACATATTTATCAACTTGAACAATCATAAGTCATAATGGGTGCTTGCTTATTTTCGCACATGATTTACTTTCACCATATATGATTGTCTTCCTTAAAAAGCAATGTCCAAACATGGTTGTGGAACTGAAGAAATATCAGCTCAAATCCCCATATGAAACAGCAAAATCATTAACCTCAAAGACTTTCTTCATTATACTAATAACTAATTATTCACAAGCAAATTAGTAAGAACGAATGCAAAACCCAGATCCCTATTCTCACTCAAACAATTAAAACACAAACTAAACAAAAATCAAATTAAACACAAATCTATGCCACAATCAAGAAATGCCGATGTTGTGATGATTTAGGTCGACCGATAGGATGGAGTTGAGCCAAATCGTTACAAAATGCAAGTTTGGAGAGCACGTTTTTTGTGATTAACCTAAGCAAAATTCGTTCGGATTAATTAACCTATTTACAAACCCTAAATTATCATTGAATCATATGTAAAAGCTTACCGCGATAGGGATTAGATTCTAGAACTCACAACCAGGTGCTCTTTTGTTTACAAACCCCAAATCATCCGAATAAACCAGGACGGTCTCCACGTAGCTCGATGATGATGGAGGGAACTGAAAATCGTTGGATTCTTCAGAGAGAAGTCTGTAGAGACAAGAACCTATTTGAATTTTGAAATAGGGCAGTGAAAGGCGCCTTGTTTGAACGGGGTTAGGGGTGGGTGGGTGGGTTTCAAGGAAGTTTATGACTTGTAACATGTGCTTGTACCATATGCAACACAACTTGTACCTCTTAATTTTAAGAGATTTTGTAAAATTACCTTTTTGCCCTAAAGAGATGCTTATATATATAGTAGTAGATGTGTCTATATGTATAATAAAGTTATTATATTTGTAACTACTGACAACTAAATATGACTACATTTCATCTAGAGTTTTTATTTATTGTTTTTGGATTTTTACAACCCCGTTTGTAAGGTGTTAGTGATAGCCACAAGGTGTTAGTGATAGCCACATTTGTAATAGTGTAATTTGTCATTGAAACATTTGGTAAGTGATCACTTGGTCGATTTTGACGGTACACTGTAGATTAATTCTTTATGCACGCACGTCATGATTTTGACAAGGTATCATTGATAAAATTCACTTTCTCTTATGGACATTTTATAATTGTGTTTGTCACTAAAAACCTACTTTATCTAGTGTAGGTCATGACTATTTAGATATTATTTTCTAATGATTAATCGAATCCAACCAAAATAGGTCTTTTGTAGAAAACTAGATGATCCATTGATTGTAATGCATTCTTCCATCTCCACCTTTAGGGTGCAACACAAAGCATTTGTAGAACAAATTAAAACTTAATAAATAATATTTTAAAATCAAAATATGCTAATATTGAAAAATGAATGTAAAATGAAACTAAGCCATTACCCTTCAAAAGACCAAACATCCACGAATGTAGTTCCACCCCACAATTAGGATTAGTACTAAAATTAATAGTTGTTAGTTGGAGCGTTATAAGGTATACCATATGACACACTAGTGTTATGTCATTACAGATGCCCCATGTTTGATCATCTTACATATCAAAAACGCACCCCAACTTTAAAAGTTGTGTGGTTGATCAATGGCTTGGGTGGTGTCCATGGATGATATTATCAAATGATTTTACCTTTGTAAAATTAGTTCTTCATAAATTTGTAGCTTTTAGCTTAGTTCAATAAAGCTTAGAGAGTTTTCAAAACTTTTAATATTCAAGACAATAAAGCCTTGAAGGATTTAAAGAACAAGAGTCTCCATTGGTACCAAGTCACTAACCGCATGCAATTAATGAGATACTTTATTTGCAGCATCACAATAAGTGCTGATTGAATTTGTTTTAACAAATGAAATTAGGTTTTGTATTGAGATTTCTAGGCAAATATTTGTTTGAAGAACTTCTTTTCTATCTCTAAGCTTCCGGATTTTAGCTTTGATGGTCGTTCTAACTTCTAATGGCAATGGGGTGATAAAAGGGTCAAGGGTTGCATTAATGCAAGCTAAAAGCTCTTGATGCGATCTTAATTGTCACCATCATGGTGGGATCTTGCTAGAGAAATGTTTCGAGGTTTGAGTTGATGTGATCAAAGAGCCCATGGTTTTAAAATTTGTTGTCGTTTGGTGCTTTCAAGAAAGGTAGTTTTCTTTATTAATTTCACACACAAAACTTGTGATATTGATGATTGTGGGAAAACATAGAGTATCATGGAGTTTTGCTAATTGTTGTTCCGGTTGTCATACTAAGGGATTAATTAAGAGGAACTATAGGTTTGGGGAAATTGTTTGAGATCAACTTGGTCTATCATGATCTGAGCATTTCTCTAATAGCATAAAACGATTCAATTGATAGGAAATTTTCGTATATACATTTTTTAAATCATGATTACAATAATATAAAGAAAACTTCAAAACTTAAAGAGAATGCTGAAAGACTTATTAGTCATGGAGAAATTTAAATCGCATAAAATGAAAGAAGTGATGAGGATAAGTTATCGAGATGAACGATCTCTTAATTAATGCAATGAAAACTTCACAATTAAGAGTTCTATAAGAGCCATGTTGAGGTACCCAAATTTGGACGCGTTAGTCAAACATTGATCGTCAAAATAATCACGTACTCACTTTCAGATTGGCACAAAATATTGTAAATATAAATAGGATAATCCAAGGAGAAAATGATTAATATGAGACGAGACCTTTCAGTAAAAATGAACAAAACTTCCCATCAACACTTTAGTTACGATGTTTACATTGATTTGATAACAAAACTTCTGATGTATTGAAGACAAGTATTTTATTTGTTTCATATTAAACAGTTTGATAATTGAAGTTTGTGAAATCCTTAATGTCCAATGTTGCTACAATAGCGTTGCTGGTCGTTTGCAACTACCTATTGTCATCGCTAATTTTGCAAAAAATCTGAATGATCCTTCTATAAAATGGTAATGGTAATTATTTGCGACGAACTAGGTAGCAAATGTCAAAGTGGATCTAATATCGGGCAAAAGTGCAAATACATTTCAAGTACCTAATTGTTCAAACGATAAACATTTTGTAAAAAGGAATATCCTTTATCAATTTATTGTGGTGTCTTTAGTTTATATGGATCAAATGTGTGTCTACATATATGCTTCAATTCTTACATTCATAAATATTTTGCTTAGTCACGAGAGATATACTGAAGTATAAAAATACCGTTCAATAAGATTCTACTTTTTTTTACTATTATGTGTTTTTGTATATATCTAACTAGTTTAAAAACCCGTGTAATACATGTGTTAAATACAAATATTTAATTAATAGTCATTTATTAATATATAAAAACTAAAAGTATTGTTTTTGAGATAAAATATTATTGAAATTACGTATAATAGTTAATTTAGGTAATAAAATTATAATAATATTTTTTTAAACTTTCTATTTAAAAAGCTTTTGGTTTAAAATATTGTTTTCTTAAACACTCCAATTTTTTTCTAAATACTTTTTTTAAACAATGTTGTTTTAAAAGTCCTTTGCATTAAAAACTTTATATTTCATAAAACTTTTTCTTTAATTGTTTTTATGATAAAAAGAAACATGCTCTAAATTATTAAAAAACTTAGTTAATAATTTCAAAATTATATAAATACTATAATTAACATTTAATGCATTATTAAATGATTAGTTTTTATTCTGGTAATGACACTTTTACATTACCTAGATATAGAATACATGAAAAAGGTAGAAAAATATCATGTGACACATAGATATTTTTTTATTAGAATACATGATTAGAGTAAATTAAGGCATTTCATTAGTGAACAAATGACTAAAAATACCTTAAAAACAGTGATTCAAACCCTAATCAAACAGATATTTAAAGTGATAAATTATGCATTAAATCTAACATAAACTATTATTATCTGTCTTTATATTTATCTAATTAAGGTATTTCATTATTTAAAAACAGGAATTCTGCACACACCGCAGTTTCCTGTAAAAAACCAATTCAAACGGTCACGGTTAGGCCTCCCCGTGACCGTTCAATCAGGTGTGAGACCTAACTGTCACGGTGAGGCCTAACCGTGACAGTTAGATCTGGGGATCTGTTAACAATGATTGAGTATGTAATTAATGGGGAATTGATTGTGTGTAGTTAGGGTTTTGGGGGCTATATGTCACGGTTTGGCCAAACCGTGACATATTGCCTATATTTTTTATATTTTTTTATCATATCACTTTGTTTTTATTTTAATTTTATCACTCGTGTTGGACCAAAAGAACCAATGAGCCAAGATCAGGAAAACCTCTAAGTCCCACATGCCACTGCAACAACTGCTGAAGACTCCCATCAGCTGTTCTGACAAAGTCCGAAGAACAAAGTATGAAGATCAAAGAACTGAAGAACAACAGCTGAAGAAGACTCCAAAGTACTGAAGACCAAGTACTGAAGTCTGAAGTACTGATCTTACAAGTACTGAAGACTTCAAGTACTGAAGACAAGTACTGAAGAATCAAAAGCTGAAGAACTGAAGAACTGAAAACCTTCTACTGAAGCACAAAGTCTGAAGAAAAAGATTGAAGACAACAACTGATGATATCTACTGAAGTCATCAGTTGTTACATCATCTGAAGCCAAGTCTGAAGACCAAGTACTGAAGACTCAGAGTTTGTCACAACAGCTGAAGAAGTCTTCTTCAGTTGTTGTGATGGTTTTTCCTTTTCAGTAGTTTATTTTGTTTCAGTAGTTGTACAACAGCTGAAGAGCAAGTTCTTCAGTTGTTATAGTATCAGTAGTTATAAACTACTGAAGAGTTTGTTCTTCAGTCGTTGTAGGATTTCAGTAGTTTTACTTTTGTCAGTACTTAGGAAACTTTTGTAAGAAGATGTCAGCTGTTGACATCTTCGGTAGTTTTATGTTTTGTCAGTTGTAATTTAATATTCAGTGATGTCAGAGAAAGGACATCACCACCATCCTTTTACCGCCTATAAAAGGATGGTGAACCATACTGTTTTAATTGCCGAAACGTGCTAAGCAATAGAGCATTTATTATTTCACAGAACTCTTTTCTCTCTCTATGCTTGTGCTTTTACATGCAATATCTTTTATGTTCTTGCATTAATCGCTAATTAATGTGCTAAATCCGTTGCAAACATAATCTGATTGATCAAACGAGAGGCTGAGATCCTGTCGAATGGTATCAGAGCAGGTTAATCATTGATCGATTTCACTATTGATCATTTGAAACTGCTCTTTTGATCTCTCTGTTTGATCGAATTAGCAATTTGCAAGAATTAGCCATAGAGAGTGAGTTTCTGTTGTTTCTGGCCAAAATCTTGAGGTCTTTTGGTGGTTTCGAGTTACGTTTGTCGTGTTTAAACTTGTTTTTGACTAAAACCTGAGATGACTACACCAACTAATGATCCTCACAACACTGGTTCCGCAACCAAGCCTCCGATGCTGTTAGGAACGAGTATAACATATGGCAAAGACGTATGCTACACCACTTGGCTGTCAACAGTGCTGGTTGTTGGAAGTCAGTGGTGCATGGGCCATACAAGCCTATGGTGAGCGTCCCGGAATCTAATGAACAGGTTGCGAAGAAACCTGAACAATATTCGGACGAAGATCTAAAGCTGTTCGAAATTGATGCTAGAGCCCATGGAATTCTAGCCATGGCCATTCCTAATGAGATATATTCAGGGCTCTTGCATCATGAGTCTGCTCATGACCTATGGGTTGCTCTAAAGGAACAATTTGGAGGAACTGATTCGGTCTTAGCAAACAATAGGGAAATCCTCGCCCAACAATATGAGACATTCTCATATAGAAAGGGTGAGACTCTGACCTAGCAGTTTGAGCGGTTCTCTTGTTTGATCTCTGAGCTGAAGATGGTCAAACAAGAGTACTCCAAAAGCCAGATGAACAACAGGTTCCTCAGGTCATTGCCTGAGAGATGGGACACATATACCATTGTCCTACGCTCCAGTGCTGACCTGGACACTCTATCTCTCACCCAACTTCATGGGAAATTGCTCACTTTTGAGAGAGAGGTAGAGCAAAAGAGGAAGTTGTCATCTTCTGGCAAACTTGCTGATGACTTTGTCCAAGGTAACGCTGCCTTGATAAGTCATGAGTCAGAATATGCTTCATCAGAAAGTTCTTATGATGAGCATATTGATTTCTCTACCAACTCAGAACAAGCTTTTGTTGGTGTTAGTAGTTCAGGAGGTGGTGGTGACAACTTGTGTTTTCTGATGGAGGACTTGAAGGGCATTCCAGATGATGATCTGGAAGAGATGGATATTTGAACCAAATGGCAATGATAAATATCCGCTCTCAAAAGTTCTACAAGAGAACTGGTAGGAAATTCCCAGGACTCTCTGGCAAAACCAAAGTTGGTTTTGACAAGAGCAAGTTGAGGTGTCACAAGTGCCAAAGGCTTGGACACTTTGCAAGAGAGTGTAGATCATCTGGATCTAACTCATCTGCACCCTTTATGACTTTTCCCAGCAATAGCTCACAGCACAAAGGGCAACCTTCCTCCAGTTCTAGCTATCCATCTCAGGCACAGGCACCACCTGCTTATTTTGTGCTACAGGGTCATATGCCATATCCTTACCCCTGTTACTACATGCCTCAGCCTAGTCAAACTCAAGCACCCCCGGCTCAACCACCTCATGCTCTTCCAGAGCCTCAATCTTCACAATCTCATCACCACACAACCTCAACATCAAAGCTTTTTCACCCCAACTGTTGTTGACTGGAGTAGTCTACCAGAAGAGCTATCTGGTCAGGATTAACTACTTCAAGGTGCTGGTCAACATGGTGGTGACCAACCTTTTGGAAATCTTGCTCTGATGGCCCTTGATTCTGCTGAAGGGTCATCATCCAATGCCTCATCTCAGGTATCCACTGAGGCAAAAGCCAAGCTTTGTTCAGAATCATGCATAGCAGCATTTGCTTCTATTAGAGAAGCAAATGTAGCTTTAATAGATAAAAATCTTGAGCTTGAGCATACTATTTCCAAAAGAAAAGCTGATTTTGAGGTTGCTCTAAAAGATAAAAATGATGAGATTTACAAGCTTAAATGCCAAATCAAAGATGATAAAGCTAGGGAAGATGTACTTCTAGAGAAGTACAAAGACCTCAAGGAAACTCTTGCAACCACCCAAGTTGAGTGTGATCGATGGGTGCAATCATGCAAGGGTTTTGAAATGCTTCTTAGCAAGCAATCAGCTTCCAATGTGAAGTTTGGCATTGGTTATAATCACACTGCTCCTCCCACAGATTTCACTTCAAGAGCAGAAGTTGAATCTGATGGGGAGAGCAATAACCAATCCTTCTCATCATGTGACTTACTATCCTCTGAATCAGCATCATCAGAGATAGATGTCATATTTACTCCTACCAAAACCAATCAGCTGATGCTACAACAGCTGATGGTTCAAATGCTGACTGTCACATGACCAAAAGGCTGATCAACTCAGGTGTTGTCACTATAAGTACTGAAGGTACTGGAGAGCAGGTGACAACATCTAAAGTTCAAACCTCAAATACTGTTAGCACTAAAGAGAAGAAAACTAACAGTAGGAAAGGTTTGAAGACAGCTAGAGAGGATACCAGGAAAGCAGGCACTAGGAAGAAAACTGCTAGTACTGATGACAAACAGCTGAAGAACAAGTCTTCAGCAGTTAAATCCTCTTCAGCTGATGATCAGCAAAAGATGAAGAAAAAGCCATGTGAGATATGTGGCTTGTTCAATCATCTTACTGATGATTGCTGGTACAAAAGGGGTTCCAAACTCAAACAGAAGGAGAAAATTAATGAGAGCATCAATAAAATGAAGAATGAGTTTGAAACCAAGTTTGTACTAGCAACATCCAAGCCTGAAATCCCTAAGCCCAAAGCTAAATCTAAAAAGAAGGTAGGGATTACTCAGGCAACAGCTGAGGTTGCTCAGAAAAAGATGGTACAACATAGGAACTCATCATCAGCAAACGCCAATGTGTCTGAAGAGCTGAAGGCTTTATCACAGAATCAGACACAATTGGTGATGATGGTTCAGCAGCTAGTGGGAAGAGTCAACCACTTAGATGCTCCTGTGTTGAAACCACAGAAAAGGAAGTCCAAGCCAAAGGGTTCCTCTTCTGTACCATCTTCTTCACCTCAAGCTGTCACACACAACACACCTGTTAGTGCTGCACCTGTAGCTGAGAACAGACCCAAAACCAAGCAGGTTTGGGTCTCCAAGACAAACTAACACATGGCTGTGTTTGCAGGGTTCTTCAACATGCCATAGAAGCATCTGGTATGTAGACAGTGGAGGATCCATGCACATGACAGGAAGCAGTTCCCTTCTTAATGACTACTCTCAAGGAAAGAATGGATTTGTTTCCTTTGGCAATGATGCAAAGGGTTACATCATTGGTAAAGGCTTTGTTTCTAATGGGGAAATAAGGTTTGATGATGTTAACCATGTGGAGAATCTCAAGTACAACCTCTTGAGTGTCAGTCAAATGTGTGACAAAGGCCATGTTGCCCTTTTCACAAGCCAGAACTGTCGGATTCTGTCATCCAAAGTTCTGAGTTTGATTGACAAGGCATTGGATGAACACACTCTCCTGAAGGCCAACAGGACAGGAAGAGTGTATGCCTTAGATCTTTCCAAAAAGATGGATCTAAAAGGCCATCCTTGCCTATTCTCCAAGGCATCTCCTCAAGAGTCTACACTATGGCATAGAAGGCTGGGTCATGTTAATTTCAAGAACATGAATAGCTTATAAGCCATGGTTTAGTAAGAGGATTGCCTCAGAAGGAGTTCAAGTGTGAAGATGACTGCACTGCTTGCGTGAAAGGAAAACAACACAAAGTTTCATTCCCTTCAATAGAAGAACCAAAGTCCACTGCCTGCTTACAGCTTCTGCACATGGATCTCTTTGGTCCTGTCAGAGTAATGAGCATGGCAAAGAAGAAATATTGCCTGGTAATTGTGGATGATTATTCCAGGTTTGTATGGACTTTCTTCTTGCACTCCAAGGATGAAGCAGCAAAGACAATAATGAACTTTGTGTTACATGTAGAAAAGCAGTATTCCCTACAGGTCAAGTGTGTGAGGAGTGACAATGGAACAGAGTTTAGAAACCACACACTTGATGACTTCTACCTGTCCAAGGGAATTAGAAGGCAGTTTAGCATCCTAGAACTCCTGAGCAGAATGGAGTGGTGGAGAGAAAGAACAGGACCCTCATTGAAGCAGCAAGGTCAATGTTGGCTGACTCAGGGTTGCCACTGACCTTTTGGGCTGAAGCTGTCAATACAGCTTGCTATGTACAGAATAGAGCTTTAGTGAATAAGAGGTTGATGAAGACTCCATATGAAGTTCTTCATCATTTGGCCCCTCTTATTTCATTCTTTAGAGCCTTTGGGTGTCCTTGTTTATTCTCAACACTAGCAACCCACTCCAGAAGTTTGCTAGTAAGGTGGATGCAGGGTATTTTGTTGGTTATTCATCAACTTGCAAGGCATACAGAGTCTTCAACTGTAGAACTAAGGGGGTTGAAGAAACTCTGCATGTTAAGTTCAATGAATCTCCAAAGGACAAGATTCCACAAAACCCTGTGGAGTTGTTTGATCTGGACATACTGCAATATGTTCCTTATCAACCTCCATCAGTTGAGCCTGTCAGCAGTCTCCACCTGGTGGTACTGATGACGATGTAGTCAGTACTCACCTCTTCAGGATCAGTGACAACCTGCCTGAGTCCACTGAACCTGATGCTCCTGTAGCCTCAGCAGCTCCATCCACTACAAATGCTGATGAGATTTCTGCTTGCTCTACTTCGTTTGAGCTGCCATCCTCTACATGGTTTCAGGAATCTCCATCACCATCTGTTGCTGCTGATGGGTCTACAAACACTTGCACAGATATCATAGTCTATCAAGAGCTCAAGAATCACCCCACATCACAGATCATTGGTGATATTCATGCTGGAGTTTCAACCAGGAATCAATTGTCCAACTTCTGCTTCTATGCTCTCTTCATCAGTCAGCAAGAGCCAAAGAACTATCATATTGCTTTAAGAGACAATGGATGGGTGGAAGCTATGCAGCTTGAGCTTCTTCAATTCAAGAAACAGCAAGTGTGGGAGCTTGTTCCATTACCCAAAGATAAGTGTGCTATAGGCACCAAGTGGGTATTCAGGAACAAAACAGATGAGAATGGCCAAATTGTCAAGAACAAGGCCAGACTGGTTGTCCAAGGGTTTGCACAGGAGGAAGGCATCGATTATGATGAGACCTTTGCACCTGTGGCCAGACTGGAAGCAATCAGACTGTTTTTAGCTTATGCTGCCTTTCACAGTCTTAAGGTTTATCAAATGGATGTCAAAAGTGCCTTCCTATATGGAAAAATAAAAGAAGAGGTTTATGTGTGTCAACCACCAGGCTTTGAGGACAATAAACATCCTGATTGGGTGTACAAGCTTGATAAGGCTCTCTATGGGCTGAAGCAAGCACCTAGAGCCTGGTATGAGACACTCTCAACCTTTCTTCTAGAGAATAAGTTCACTAGAGGCACCATTGATAAAACCTTATTCATCAAGACTGTAGGACAACATAAGCTCCTTGTTCAGATTTATGTTGATGACATCATCTTTGCATCCTCTGATCCAAAGTTGTGTGATGAATTTACAAAGCTTATGAAGCTACGATTTGAAATGAGTGCTATGGGAGAATTACAGTACTTTCTGGGTTTGCAAATCAAACAACAGGATGATGGAATCTTCATCCATCAGTCCAAGTATACCAAAGAGTTGTTGAATAAGTTTGATTTACAAACCTGTAAGCCCTGTTCTACCCCATGAGCAGCATCACACAACTAGATGTAGATCAGAAAGGTAAAGCGGTTGATGAAACCCTTTACAGATGTATGATTGGGTCCTTGATGTACCTTACAGCTTCTAGACCAGACATCATGTTTGCAACATGTGTCTGTGCTAGATTTCAGGCTGCACCTAAAGAATCCCATTTGATTGCAGTCAAAAGGATCTTTAGATACCTGCAAGGTACCCAATCACTAGGTCTTTGGTATTCAACTGGGCATTCTTGCAAATTAGTTGCTTTCTCTGATAGTGACTATGCAGGATGCAAAGTCACCAGAAAATCCACTTCTGGTGGTTGCCAATTCCTAGGCAATTGTTTAGTTTCTTGGCAGAGTAAGAAACAAACATCCATTGCTACATCCACTGCTGAAGCTGAGTATATTGCTGCTGCAAGTTGTACCTCTCAAATACTCTGGCTTCAGAACCAACTTCTAGATTATGGCATTACTGAGACTAAGACTCCATTATTAATGGATAGTGCTTCAGCTCTTTGTAATGTTAAGAATCCAGTCCAGCACTCTAGGACCAAACATATTGAGATCAGACATCATTTTATTAGAGATTGCTATGAGAAAGGTCTGATTGATCCTAAGTTTGTGCCTAGTGCTGATGAGCTTGCAGACATTTTTACTAAGCCTTTGGATAGTGCCACATTCCAAAATTTGGTACTAAGGCTTGGTATGCTGCAGCTTGACTGATTTGACCTTTGCTGATGCTTTTACTTCACAACTACTGATGAGCATTAGGTCAAATACAAGTACTGATGAGTAATTTAGTCTTCAGCTCTTTCACAATTATTGAACACTAAAATGACTCAAAGTACTGATGTACATTATTTATTGAAAACAAATGTAGTGAGGTGGATTACAACTACTGATGTATGATTTTCAAATAAATAAGTACTGAAGAACAAATTTTGTTCACAAGTACTGATGTGTGATCTTACACAAGTACTGAAGACAAAATTTGTTCACCAGCTCTGAAGAATATTTCATCAACACTTGTGAACATCTGATCACAAAAGCTGAAGGCATAAATATTCACAAGAGCTGAAGGGTCAATGAAACATCTGAAAGTCAGCCAAAGAGCTGATGAGTAAGTGTGGAGGCTAGTATGAAATAACTGATTTGACGGAAACAGCTGATGAGTAATTTTCATCAGCTGATGACAACAGCTGCTGTTTCATACCCAAACAACAGAAGGACAAAACCATGTCTTCAGTAGTTTCACAACTACTGGTGGCTAACACCAAGTCCTCAGTTGTTTACAACAACTGAAGCAATACCATGTCTTCAGTAGTTCATAACTACTGATATCAGTAGTTCACAACTACTGAAGACTAACACCAAGTCTTCAGTTGTTACAAAGTCTGAAGAAAAATATTAGGTCATCAGTAGTTCATAACTACTGAAGACTGACAGTAACTCTTCAGACGTTTACAACATCTGAAGGACAAAACCAAAGTCTCAGTAGTTTCAACTACTGAAGACCAACACCAAGTCCTCAGATGTTATAACCACTGAAGGTTAAAACCACGTCATCAGCTGTTACAACAACTGATAACTAACACCAAAACCTTCAGTAGTTTTCTTTCAACCTTTGACCTACCCTATAAATACCCCACTTTCAGAGCATTTACTCCTCACTTGACCTAATTCTTCCAAACCTCTGAAATTCCCATACACCATTAATGGCGACCATGCAACTGAAACCTCGACACAACTGTGTCGCCCATCTTACAAAATCGCCATTATGGCCTAAGTTTCACCAAGCGTCGATCTTATGAACGACTCACCCTACAAACGGCTTTTCTCCTGAACCCCACTATATACACCGACTCCTTGGCGGAGTTTTGGACAAATGTAACCGTCCAAACCGGAGAGCAGGATGGCGAGGTCTCTCTCCGGTCCTCCGTCAACGGCCACCCCGTGGTTATCACTCCAGCTACCCTACGCCAAACCCTAGAGCTGGAGGATGCCACCCACCCAACTTCCTACCCCAAAGGTGCCCTGGATCTCTCATTCACATCCCACGACTACCAGGGTAACCTCTCCGCCTCCACCTTGTTGAAGAAACACTTTCCTGACCCTCAACGACTGATCTTCCACATGGTGAACGTGTGTCTGGCTCCCAAAACCTCTTCGTGGGACCAGATGTCCACAAGGTGGCAACAGGTATTGTTCTCTATCCTTGAAAAACAACCGTTAAACTTAACTGATATACTATTTTGGAAATAAAGGATATGGCCACAAAACCAATTTCTAACCGATGGAGCTTGTATCCTCGGTTCATTATGGCCATAATAGAGAACCAGCTTCAAGCTGAGGGACTAGTTGGCACTGGGGTCCCTGCCATGGCTGTTCTAGCCGAGGTATACTCCAGGCACAACACTGACCAAACACTCAAACAGGCTGGCCGGCTGCGAAAACCCACGCAGCAGGAACCCACAGCCTCCACCTCCAAATCCAAAGTCCCCACCAAACCAAAAGCCAAAAAGAAGCCCAAAAGGCTACTCAGGGAGTTGAGTCCCCTAAGGATGCCCCTGCAACACAAAGGCAGGATGTGCTGCTGGTTCGATTCTCCCAGCAGGTACCACGACTCCACCCACCACAACCGCACAGGCTTCCTCTCAACAGGAGCCTGATGCAACCAATATTGGGGCAACCATATTACTGGGGTCTTTCTCACTTGAGAAGACTGCCATTGAAGAGCACAGTCCTCCCCCTGTGCACACTGCTTCGAGCCCATCTACTGATGAGACCGCCCCACAAAGCACAACATTGGCAATAGCCAAAGTGCTGACTCATCTGAGCACTCCACCCTCTCCCCAGAAACCTATTACAACTGGGGAGACTCCAACCGAAGAGGGGGTGGATACAAGTGCCGGTGGGAGCCCACAGCACAGAGAATCAGTCCAATCTCCCAGTGTGGCTAGGGAGATCGACAATCTGGTGAGGCTGCCACTTCCCCTGCATCAACATCTGAGCAGGGTGAAGCTGGTGACATCACTAAGACCTCACCAGAGGCAACTGCCGATGATGGATCCAATCCGGAGGCTAGAAGTCCCCAGTACCATGAACAAGGGGCACATGCCATTACTGAGACACACTCAGGGCATGTACATCCTGACATTGTCAGGAGGTCAGGTGATTCAGCTCATGCTGATGATGACCTGAGCTTCTTCTATGATGTAGTAGCTCAAAACACTATCCTAGAGGATGAGATAAGCAGACTCAAAGAGCTGCTTGCTCAAATGACTCAGGATAGAAGTCCATCTGCCACCACTACCCCACAGATGGCACCTTCACCCGAAGGTCTCATAAACACTGAGCCACTCCCACAAACTCGGCCACCAGCCCCTGCTTCTGGCACTAGCTCTCAGGGTCAGAACCCCCCTGAGCAGCTGGATGCTATCCTCCAGAAATCCCTACCTCTCATCACACCCATGCTTAAAGACTTAGTCATTCAAACCCTTGATGAGAGGCTTCCCACATACATACAACCCATGGTGGAGGTTACCATTTCTAAGGCACTTGCTATGTCAAACCCCAACCAATGCACCCAAAAGGGGGAGACATCAGTGCAAGACAAGAGGAAGAGGGGTGAGGAGGAGGTAGAGGCAGAGAAAGAGGTGGTGGTTGAGAGGGAGTTGGTTGAGGAGACTAGGAAGGTGAGGGAGAAAGGGAAGAGGAAAGAGAGGGAGGTTAAGCGAATAGAGGTGGCTGACATCCAAAAGGATTTCAGTATCACTGATAAGAAAAAGGGAGAGGAGGGAAAGAAGGTGGCTGACTCTGATCTAGCAGCCCTTGTCAAGGAGGCTGATGCTGAACAAAGCAGATCAATGGACTCTGCCATTGGTCAGTTGTTCAGACAAGGCTTTGACAAGGACACTGCCTTGCTAGATCAGGAGCTCAGAAGGATGGAAACTAGGGAGATAGAATACCGATGGTCTACTTATATCCAAGAGGATCAAAAGAGACTCGAGGCTATGAGTAGATTCATTTCGAAGTATCTGGGCAGGCGAGTCCTTGATGTCAAAGCATGGACCAGGGACAGGATCTTGGCTATAGCCGCCAAGATCTGTTCAGCTGGTGACTTCATAAAGGGACTGGTCGCTGAGGCCCTCTCTGAAGCCGGTGCTGGGAACAGGACACTGATAGTAAAACAGACCAAACCAGCCCTTATCTCTAGGTTACTAGCAGTGCCTGCCAACATTCACCACACCACAACCCAACCACAACCCACTAAACCAACCCCTTCACCATCAAAACCCGCAGCCAATGATCACCCTTGAAGAAGAAGAGAAGGGTGTTGAGGCTGCAAGAAGAAGAAGAAGAAGAAGGTGATGAGGAGGATAGACTGCCTCTTTCAGCAGTCATCCCTCTACCAAAAGCCAAATCCCAAACCATCACTCCCACCTCACAGATGGAAACTGTGAAGGTGAAGATAGAGGAAGAGGCACAGCAGCATCTTCATGATGCTGAAATGCTTAAGTCAATTGACCAAGCATATGCTGCCTCTACCTCTATCATGAATATGAAGAAAGAAGCTCTGAGACTCTTACTCTTAAACAAACCTTCCAATATAACAAAGAGAGAGTGAGGACTTGGCCTGATCCTAGGGTGGCTCACAGGATCACAAAGAACAATATTCCTGTGAGGTACAAGAGCCAGATGAAGAGGATTGTAGATGAAGTAATCACTGTGGCTCTTGTAGTAACACCCTGGGAAATTGTGGATGAGTTCGAGAAAGCTTATAAGTCTAAGCTACCTCCTGAAATGATATTGGAAAACAGGATGGTGAGGAAAGGCTTAGTTTATAAGAAGCTTGAGAACTTCCGCAGAGATGAGCTCAATTTGTTGCTAGAAGGCAGACATCAAGATGAATTTGCTTATAAGCAAATCACAACAGTTGAGCTCAAAAACGGGAAACAGGTCAAGTATGTCTCAGAGACGTATAGCCGTGAAGGATTGTTCGATGGTGGGGATGAGGGCATGACCAAAGAAGAACAAATGATCTTTGTCCGAGCCTACACCCGAGAATCCTACCGGCTTGTACATGGGAGGTAGATCTCATGGATGGGACAACAGCTCTGTGTCCAATTCCCCAAGACAGAGCTCCCATCCATACTTAGCCAAACAAACACTAGAGACTACCTCTCAGGCCAGTGCTTATCTGGGTCAACTTCTAATCTGATCTAGAAGGAAATAGACCAATCATTATGCCACCAATAAGTGGGACAACCAACAATTAGAGGTTTTGGCTGCATTGGTTCAGGGGGAGTTTGTTGAACTAAAAGAACCAATGAGCCAAGATCAGGAAAACCTCTAAGTCCCACATGCCACTGCAACAACTGCTGAAGACTCCCATCAGCTGTTCTGACAAAGTCTGAAGAACAAAGTATGAAGATCAAAGAACTGAAGAACAACAGCTGAAGAAGACTCCAAAGTACTGAAGACCAAGTACTGAAGTCTGAAGTACTGATCTTACAAGTACTGAAGACTTCAAGTACTGAAGACAAGTACTGAAGAATCAAAAGCTGAAGAACTGAAGAACTGAAGACCTTCTACTGAAGCACAAAGTCTGAAGACAAAGACTGAAGACAACAACTGATGATATCTACTGAAGTCATCAGTTGTTACATCATCTGAAGCCAAGTCTGAAGACCAAGTACTGAAGACTCAGAGTTTGTCACAACAGCTGAAGAAGTCTTCTTCAGTTGTTGTGATGGTTTTTTCTTTTCAGTAGTTTATTTTGTTTCAGTAGTTGTACAACAGCTGAAGAGCATGTTCTTCAGTTGTTATAGTATCAGTAGTTATAAATGACTGAAGAGTTTGTTCTTCAGTCGTTGTAGGATTTCAGTAGTTTTACTTTTATCAGTCCTTAGGAAACTTTTGTAAGAAGATGTCAGCTGTTGACATCTTCAGTAGTTTTATGTTTTGTCAGTTGTAATTTTAATATTCAGTGATGTCAAAGAAAGGACATCACCACCATACTTTTGCCGCCTATAAAGGATGGTGAACCATACTGTTTTAATTGCCGAAACGTGCTAAGCAATAGAGCATTTATTATTTCGCAGAACTCTTTTCTCTCTCTATGCTTGTGCTTTTACATGCAATATCTTTATGTTCTTGCATTAATCGCTAATTAATGTGCTAAATCCGCTGCAAACATAATCTGATTGATCAAACGAGAGGCTGAGATCCTGTCAACTCGTTTAACCTAATCGTAGCTCACAAGTTTGTGTTTTGTGTTTATTAATAATTGATCTTATTACAAGTATTTATTTATTATTATGTGACGGTTTTGTGTTTAATTGTTTTCGAGTTTGTAAAAATCGGTTGTCATTATACAGACATATTGTATATATTTTCTAAATTTGAGTAATCACACTAGTTTGTTTTTATTTTTATTTTGTCACACGGTTAACCTAATCGTAACATACGTGTTTGTGTTTTGTGTTTATTATTAAATTATCATATTACAAGTAATTTTTGTGTTTAATTATTTATTAAACAAGTTGGTTGTTATTTTATCACATGGTTAACCTAATCGTAAAAATCAGTTGTTATCAAACATATACAATTAACATTATCAACATTACAAATATAAAACAAACAAATAAAGAAACACAACCAAACAAACACAACTAAATATACAAGTCATCATAACTGAAACTGCACATATATATACAACGAGTTTTTACATACAAAAAGAAATAAATACAAAAAAATACCTATCTAATCCATCATCCCCGGATCGCTGCCCTGACCAGATCCGCCCACGCCGGATGGGCCAGCACCGTCATGGCCTAGCCGCCTCGGTGGCTGTGACAACAACGACGTACCGGAGGCGGCATAGTCGGCGACCATGTGCTGGATGACCCAGTCCAGCATATCCTCCAGCCTCGTGACCCTGTCTCGTGTGTCCTGAAGCATATCAAGAACATGAGCAGGCAAATCGCATGGCATGGTACACGCGCTGAGGATGCTGGGGCGGGTCCTGGTCGTGCGGTAGAGGGATGGGCTGATCCTCCCCGCCGCCAAGGGGCTCGTGGGCATCCTGAAGGTGGACCTCAGCCCCCGCCAGCTCGGGGGGGGGGGGTCCACCAACGACTCGGGCACCCATGGCACGAGCTCATGGTATCTACTGAGCAGGTGCCACATGCCGTTGGGGAACCTCCGAACGATCCTCATCCCAGTGGCGGTGGTCCGGGCGGCCACTCGCACAGGAGTCGGAGGTAGCGGGATCTGGGACATGGCGTGCACGTACCCCAAGCCCCGAGCGATCGGGGAAACGATGTTCCCGCCCACTAACGCCCCTCGCGACTGCCGATGATAATAACTAGCAAAATAATCAGCGTGGGCATGCGCGAGGTGGTAGTGTTGGTGTGTGAGTACACACCGAAGAAAGAAAAGGTCGACGGCGTTGACCCTGTCGGTCCCCGCCCCACGACCGGCGATGGACGTGGCGATGAGTCGGTGAATGTATCTATACAGAGGGTCTCGAATATGAGATGACCTCGTATCACCACCGTACGGTCCATCGCCAATGGCAGGCCACCAGACCTGATCGGAGTCGTCGGCCCCGCGGATCAAGGACGTGGTGTACATCGGCTGTCCGAACTCCACTTCCGTGTAGAGGCCGCTGAAGACAGCGAACCGCCGAAGTGACATGCGGTGGAGGTGCCTGAACAACCGGAAAGAACCTCCGCGGGCGCACGACCGTCCGCTACGTCGTCCTCATCCAGCTCCGCAAGTCCCTGCTCACGTGGACGGAATGTGAAGGTGTAGTAGAACTCCACGGTCAGCTCTCGATGGGCATCGTCGCTCATCCGGACAGCTGCTCCCACGGGCCGTCCTCGCCGATAATCTCAAAAAAACGGTCCCGCTCTCCAACGAGCTGTAAGAAGTCCTCCGACAGGACGGTCCCCGGTGCCGGCACTCGTGCTCTCAGGGTCCTAAACCGCTCGTACGGCGTAGTCCCCTGCTCAAACTGTAAAACTGGCAGTCATCAATGCCGGGGATAAAAACATCGTCGGCATCCATATCTGCGAAAAAAACGTATTTATCATTATTTACAATGTTTATAAAATTAATGGTTGACGATTAATTATTATTATTATATTATTGGTATTATTACTATTATTATTATTATGTATACTATTATTATTATTATTATTGTATTATTATTATTACGTATACTATTATTTTATTAGTATTATTATTACTATTACTATAATTATTATTACTATTATTATTATTACTATATTATTATTATTATTATTATTAGTATTATTACTATTATTATTATTATTATTATTATTCTTATTATTAGTACTATTATTATTACTACTATTATTTTATTATTATTATTATTATTATTATTATTATTATTATTATTATTATTATTATTATTATTATTATTACTAGTATACTATTATAACTATTATTATTATTATTTAACTATTATTATTATTATTATTTATTATTACTATTACTATTATAACTATTATTATTATATTATTTACTATTCTATTATTATTATTTCTATTATTACTATTACTATTATAACTATTATTATTATTATTATTAATATTATCATTATTACTATTATTACTATTATTATTACTATTACTATTATAACTATTATTATTATTATAACTATTATTATTATTACTATTATATTATTATTACTATTAATATTATTAATATTACTATTACTATTATTATTATAACTATATTACTACTATTATTTATTATTATTTCTAATAATAATAATAAACCGTCGACAAACTACGCTACACATACGGGAAAACCTATCAAATCTATAAGGGAAAACTATCAAATCTATTTGGGAAAACCTATCAAATCTATAAGGGAAAACCTTTCAAATCTATTTGGGAAAACCTATCAAACCTATTTGGAAAAACCTATCAAATCTATTTGGGAAAACCTATCAAATCTATTTGGGAAAACCTATCAAATCTATTTGGGAAAACCTATCAAATCTATTTAGGAAAACCTATCGAATCTATGTTTACCTCGATGGATTAAAGCGGAAAATTACGTACCGAAAACGATAATGTAGCGGCGGTGGTGGTGCGACGGCGGTGGTGCAGCGGCGGTGGTGCAGCGGCGGTGGTGGTGCGCAGATGGTGAGTGGCGGTGGTGGTGGATGATGGTGAGCGGTGGTGGTGGTGGTGGAAGATGGTGAGCGGCGGTGGTGTGGTAGAAGATGGTGGATTCACGGCGGTGGTGGTGGAAGATGGTTGAGCGACGGTGGTGGTGGTGGTGGAAGGTGGTGGTGAGCGGCGGCGGTGTCATGGGGAGGGCTCGCGGTGACGGTTTGGAGGCGGTGGAGGTGAAACGTTGGGAGGGATTGTGGTGGGAAGCGGTTGTGGTTGTGTGGTGAAATGAGGGTGGGCGAACGGTTGAAGACGAAACCAGTAAGCACGAGTTCACGGTTTGGCCTCCACGTGACCTCTTATAGACAGGAGGTCACGGTTTGGCCTCCACGTGACCTCTTACACACACGGTGCTCGAGGGGTAGGTGCACTAATCGAGGGAAATCAGATTTAAAAAAAATATCTTAATAGGTCACGGTTTGGCCTCCACGTGACCTCTTCTCTTTTTTTGTATAAATGTTATTATTATTGTTGTTATTATTATGTTATTATTATTATTATTATTACTATTATATTAATATTATATAATTATTATTATTACTATTATTATTATTATTATTATTATCATTATTATTAACCTTAACCTTTTAGTTTCTGAATACACAAAATAATACTTATATATTATTATTATTAACTTTAAAATTATTACTATTAAACTTTTATTTATATTAGAGTATATTATTATTATTATTGTTATTATTATTATTTACCATTATTGTTATTATTAGAGAGTTTATTTTATAGTTTCTGGATATATACAAATATTATTATTATTAATATTATTATTATTATTATCTTTAAAATTATTACTATTAAACTTTTTATTTATATTAGAGTATATTATTTATTATTATTGTTATTATTATTTATCATTATTGTTGTTATTATTAGAGTTTATTTTGTAGTTTCTGGATATATACAAAAATTATTATTATTAATATTATTATTATATTATTACTTTAAAATTATTACTATTAAACTTTTTATTATATTAGAGTATTATTATTATTATTGTTATTATTATTATTTATTATTATTGTTATTATTATTAGAGTTTATTTTGTAGTTTTGAATATATATAAAATATTATTATTATTAATATTATTTATTATTAACTTTAAAATTATTACTATTTAAATTTTTATTTAGATTAGAGTATATTATTATTATTATTATTATTATTATTTTATTATATTATTATTTTATTATTGTATTTTATTATTTATCATTATTGTTTTTATTATTAGAGTTATTTGTAGTTTCTGGATATACAAATAATATTATTATAATTATTATTATCAATTTAAAAATTATTACTATTAAACTTTATTATTATTATATTGTTATTATTATTATTTATCATTATTGTTTTATTATTAGAATTTATTATGTATGTTTGAACATTAGTTTACAAAATATAAGGTGCATATATGTCGATATGTTCCCGATAAGATTGTTTAGGTATCATTAAAACGTTACGGTTTTCATGTACGCATGTTTATATGTACGTTTACGAAGTGTATTTGTCTTATTGTATATATATGTTGATGTGGTGTATGTTCATGAAAAAATATCCGATTCGATATACGTAAATGATCATAAACGGTTAATGTGTAGGATTAGGGAACTCCGAAAGGTCACGGTTAGACCAAACTGTAACCTCTTTTGTCAACAAGCTGTGACGGTTCGCCCACCACGTGACACTTGTGTCAACAAGCTGTGACAGCTTCATTTCACAACGCCACATGTGAACAAAGGGGTTGAAACCCACTAACCGGTTCAAGTGGGTATTCTCTTATAAAATTATTAATTAGTAAAATATTAAAAAATTAGGCAAACGGTCACGGTTTGCCCTAACCGTGACCTTTGCCCTAACCCTAACCGTGACCTTTTACAAGTGCCATGCGGCCCAAAAGAGGTCACGGTTAGACCTAACCGTGACCGTTACCAAACCCTAAACGTCAAGGTTTGGTCAAACCGTGATAGTTTATCTTCCTGTTTGATTTAGTGTTTTATTATTATTACTATTATTATTAATATTATTATTAATATTATTAATATTATTATATATTATTATTAGTATTATTATTAATTATTATTAAACTTTAAAATTATTACTATTATTATTTCTTCTATTATTATTATTATTATTTCTATTATTACTATTATTATTATTATATTATTATTACTATTAGTATTTCTATATTATTATTATATATTATTATATTATTATTTATTTCTATTATTACTATTACTATTACTATCATATTAATATATTATTATTATTATTATATATTACTATTATTACTATTATTATTATTTGTACTATTATTTTTATCATCATCATCATCATCATCAAATAAAGGGATCTTCATTAATATGATAAAGTATCAGAAAATGATAACTTACAAGAGGCACTGGTGCCTCTAGACGATCGTTATTCTAACGTAATTATTTATACGACATACATATTTTGCCATTCTAGTGTGTTGATATGTAAATCTCGGGCAATGAAACCCACACTGGGCATTGGGTAATCCCCTTCCAATTGTATGCAAATAAAGTGACATTGGTTAACAAGAGCAAGTGCGACAACTGGATAGGTGAAAAGGCTCTGGGGTTTTCTCAGGGGGAACCATGTCTGGCTGCCAAATGAAGAAATAAGATGCACAATACAAGTGAATGTTTCCGCAATTACGAGTCCAGGGGCCGGAAAAAATAGCCAATGGGTATCGGGTGCGGGTTGAGTCGTGCCAAACCAATTTAAGCTATTATGAACAGAATCATAATAGCAGGCAACTCGCGGTTCAAATTGCTCCGCCAATACTACATGTTCTGTCCATCTCCGACAACATTTGACGCCTAACCCATTCCCATTCATTTTGATTTTTTCCTAAAGCCACCGCGATCGCCCGAAAACCACAGTTACCATCAGGCCGCACATCTTTTATAGTCGAAACGTACCGGTGAATCCATTAGGGCAGCTGATCCTTAAACTTCATAACTTTTATCACGTCCTTTTGTTTCAATATTAAAGGAAACACTAGGGCAGCTCCCGTAATCGTTACATTTGAAGCAGCCTTTGCCTGATTAGAACGGTCGTGGGCATTTTAAACTGAGGGGTATATGAGCTTTGCCTCGCGGGTCAGGCATAGTTTGTTGTGAGGAAGTATAGGAGCTGTGTCTAGCAGCCTCATACTGTGATGTATGGAGTCGCTCTTCTTTGTTGCTCCTTAATATTTGGACGACCACGTCGGTCATGACGCACCTCAGGGTCTTTAAGTTTTGACTTGCTCTTAAACAAAGAGTCAAATACTTTCTTTAAACAATTTTTTCTTTACTTGAGGATTGGGAGACGACATAACCTTTTGTTTCAAGTCATCAAATTCACATCGTAGTCAGGTTTAGGCGGCGCGACGTACGCTGGCTCGAAATCAAGCTCTCGAGTGTGGATCTACCGCATCGAGTGGAATACTTGTGACTGGATTTAAAGGTTAAATATAGTAAAAAATATGCAATCGTGTGACAACAGTAAAAAATGTATTAAGAAAAATATAACCTTCTCGGATGTATTTCTCCAAACGACAAGCACATGGCAAGCCCATGGACGTGAACAACTGGTGTCCACATGAACCCCCAGACTCCTGAATCATTTTCATTTTCGTCAACTCTGATTCAAGGAGGCTAAGGCAAAAAATGGATACTTTATAATGCAACTTTGAGAATATAACAGTCGATGGTCTTTTTTAATTTTCATACGGGAACCTCGAATGTTTTACAAATTTCAATCTCCTGGCCTCGCACGAGGTCACCAACATATCTGACAGTGTGTGCAACGTATATTGGTCCTGTGAGGTAACTCTTGAAGTTGGCATGTTGGCCCTCAACCATATTAGTGTAAACTCACCAAAGTTAAGGCGGTCGTACATCCAACAAGTAATAATTTCTCTCTTTGTACGGCACCAACCATTATTCCAAATATATTCCCATACCTTTGAAAAAAATAACAAAATTTATAAAATGAACAAATATATTAGAGTAAAAATAACTATGAAATTCTTACAAGTTTACCATTTCAGTTAACTTTTCTTCCATTCTTCCTGCAATTATAATCGTATATAATGCCTCTGTGGGAGACGAACACAAGGTCTCCACCAGTATGGAAATCCTTCCACATGCCGGTTTTGAATATTCATATTCCACCGTCTTTTGATATTCTCCCTAACGTGCCACCTGCATAGGTTTTAGTAGCACTCGGGAACACGGTGTCTCACGAGCTCATCAGGGCCAGGTCCACTGTCTGTGACAATAACGCGCGGGGCTCCACACACCCACGAGCATATCTTGATCCGCTCCATACCCATGTGAAGTTGTCCTGCCGTTACCTCGATATAAATGCACGCGCAATACAAAACAACTTCGCCGTCGACGTAACGCCAATAACCTGAACAAACGGAAATTGTACATGTTTGTCTTGTACGTCGTGTCTATCACATCACGTGCGGGAGTGGGCGCCATTTTATACGAAGTAGGATGACAAAAGAAAACACTTCACGGCCTTAGTAGTTGTATTCGTTCGTGGTTCATACACGAACTCTTTAGATTGTAGCAGGTTTTCAAGTTCCTGCATGGGTGTCATGCCTTTTCTCCCCTCAGCCCTAAACTTCGACGTCAGATTGTATATGTCGTGAAAAAACATATGCTGTGGGGAAAGTGCTCCTTATGCTGAATGGAGATGTCGTGGCCGCCGTGCTGCTGTGTAACTTCTCGACAAGATCATTTCTTCGGCAGTCATCGTTCCTAAGATGCGCATGGCTTCCTCGTACACAACAGGATCGTGGTTATGCGTCTCGTTTCTCACCTCTAACATCCAACTGTCACTCTTTCCTACGTACTTCCTACGAGTTTAAAGGGACATCACTTTTTATGCTCCAGTACGTATACTTGTGCCAGGATTTAGGTTCACACTACGATTGCATAATAGTACCACATCCTTTTTTCATGAGACCGACCCCCCAATGACGCAACCCATGCTCGCGTCCTCCATTTTAGCCCAGCTCTCCAAGTCCTCACGGAATCAAAAAACTGAAAAATAATAAAGCTAGACATAAAAAACAATATATAAACAATAAAAAATAAAATGAACAAAAGAATAAAAACTCTTCGTACTTTATCGGTTTTATAAGAACCGTAGCCTTTCGAATCCGATCCTATCCTCATCATGCTCCGCGGTGTCCCGCATGGTTTTCTTTGAGGTGAACGAACCGTCACTCTCACCGTGTCATTCCCATTAAAAGTATCCGACACATGGTATTTCTAGTTCTGACTGGTACGGGGATGTCCGTAATCCAGCTCTGTTTGTGAGTGGTACGTGTTCGGGGGCATGCCCGTAAGAATTGCAAGGGGGATATCTGTACCCTTCACCGTAACCTGTCTGTCCAAATAAGAGTTGTACGCCTCTCAAGCAAATGTGTTCGACGGGTTGTTTTCCTCCTCCCCCCACGGAGGGTGACTCCCGTATACGTAATATTCCTAAAAAAAGATATGGTTAGATATTTCAATAATAAGTTATAAAAAACATATACTAGTTCAACTGGTTCGAATCTTCGATATGTGGCACCTCATACAAATCTGGAAAACTTCGGCTTTTGATAATGATCTCCCGAACCGACATTGTTTCGAATTAACGTGTTTTTGGAATGACGAAGGCTGAAAAATCTCGAGTGTTGGATGAATGAAAGCTCAGTGAAAAAAATTTGAATGAGATATGTAGAGGAAAAAAAAAGAGAAAGGTATTTAAGATGAAAATCTGGTGCACAAACCGTCACGGTTTAGCCTCACGTGACGGTTCGTGGCGCGATTCCCGGCCTACTGTCAAAATCACGTCTACTCGTACCTTAAACTGTAAACCTCGTACCCTAGAGGTCACGGTTAGGCCAAACCGTGACGGTTTGGTGACTGCTTTTCAACTTATCAGGCCATTTTGTCGTTTTGTTGTCAAGAGATCACGGGTAGTACCACCACAAACCGTGACAGCAAGGCCTTGCGGTCACGCTAGGGGGCCAAAATGTGGACCGCAAGCCCTAACCGTGACCGTTTGAACCCGCCTACCACCAAAAACCCCAGCGGGTCCCAGCACCACCCTTTAAAAAGGACTTAAAAGTATCTTAGAAACAGTAATTCAAACCCAAAACAAGATATGAAAGTGATAAATAATATTATTCTGAATATTGAAGTGAGACAATCTAGCGTTAATCAACTGTGGAAGATGCAAGTTTTAGAGAAATGAAATGGACCAAAGGTAATGAGTGGAGTCTAGGGTTAGGAAACTGGTATGTAACAAGCACGGAACTAAATAATAATTAAGATAAATGAATTGATATGATTGTACCCAAGAGATAATATCCGTTGTGTGTTGGGCAGATCACAACCCCACAAGGAAAACCACTCTTGCTCATCTTTTGGAAAGTCTCTTGTCTTCCAGCCATTACTAGAAATCTCTCCCTTTCTCTCTCTACAGTTCTTTAACTCTATTAATTTATAACTTTTGTATGAAGATAATTCATTAAGTCTCTTCATTGTTATCTGAATCAGTTTGAAAGAGAGAGCTAATGGGTAGAGGGAAAGATTGAGATCAAGAGAATAGAGAACACAAGCAACAGGCAAGTTACTTACTCAAAAAAGAAGAATGGAATCATCAAGAAAGCTAAAGAGATCACTGTTCTTGTGATGCTAATGTCTCTCTGTCATCTATGGATTCCTGGCAAGATGTATGAGTACTGCAGCCCCAAAACCAAGTATATATCCCACATCCCTTCACTTTTAAACCTTTCTTTCCAATCTTTTTTAGGGTTTTCTTCCTTCACTTAAAGGTAAATTTTTAATCATCTTCTTGTGGGTTGATGCTAACTTATGTGTTTCTTGATAGCTTGATTGACATGTTGGATCGATATCAAGGCTTTCTGGTAATAAGTTGTGGGATGCTAAACATGAGGTTGGTTCACTTTCATGTTTCAAGCCTTGAAAGATCTGGTTATTTGAGGGTTTTCACAGTGGTTTGACTGGTGTTCTTTGTTTGCTAAAAATATGTCAAGTAACTTGATGTGTGAATTCTACGGCCAGATCTACATATAGGATAGGATCCACCACTTTCTACCACTAATTAGACTATATGAGATGTAACATCCATCAACAGATCTGGAAGTAACTAGTGTTCTCTCCTACCTTTTACTTGCAACTACCTATGATACATGTCTAGGGTGTTATGCTTGATTTAAAATGCATAGGAAGTGAAATATATTGTCCACTTCTGACATGTAGGTTTAATGTATGTATTTGGTTTTAATTAGTTTCTTGAATGATGATTGATGTCTTCTTGGTGATTTTGCAACATACATATAAGAATTTGCAGAATGAAATTGACAGAATCAAGAAAGAGAATGAGAGCATGCAGATTGAGCTTAGGTACCATCCCTCCCTCCCTCTCACTCTCTCTCTCTCTCTTCTCTCTCTCTCTCTCTCCTCTCTATATATAGATAATATATTGAATTTATGTTTTGTTTTAGGATTAAAAGGGAAGATATAACATCTTTGAACTATGAAGAACTAATTTCATATGAAGAATGCACTGGAAAATGGACTAACCAACATTAGGAGAAAAAGGCAAGCTTCTTCTAAGCACGTGTAGGCGTACACAGAGTCTCTTTCTCTAATTGTTGTTTATACATTTTGTGTTTTGATGACACGTTTTTTTTTGCAATCTGAACAGGATGAAATCCCTAAACTCATGAGGAAGCATGTAAGTTTTTGTGTTCTATTTCTCTTGGTCTAGTCATATTTTACATTAGAGTATGTGTATAATTTCAGCTAATATCTGTAAAACTGCAAGTTAATTGTGGTAATGCTGGATTTTTTTTTGTTTGTGAATCAGGAACAAGTTCTAGAGGAGGAGAACAAGCACCTCATGTATTTGGTGGTAAGTTTATCATGCAAATAATAACAGATCTACTATGTTTAATTAGAATTCCATCATGCTGTTACTTCTGATGAATTTGTGTATGTGCAGCAACAAAGTGAAATGGCAGCAATGGGAGATTACCAAGGTCATGAAACCTTTTCCTTCCGTGTCCACCGATGCAGCCAAACCTGCATGAGAGGATGTAGCCACATTTGCTTCTATGCAACTCTTGAACTTAATGAAGCTTATGATTGCATTACTATAAGGTTTGTAGTACACTAAGTATGAACTTATGAATGATTTTCTAGGTGTGTCTTCAATAATGGTGTGCACCTGGAGTGCAGTTTCTTGTAACTTTGTGTTTTAAGATCATGATGATCATCGACGAAATCATTTGCACACGTAATTGATCATTAGTACCTATATAAACCAAGTTTGCATGTGACTTTAGCCCTTTTTATCCTTCAAAATTTTAAACCTTTTTTTGCATGTTTCTAAGACAATTCGTTTGCTATGTGGTTAATAACCAACCAATACATAATAAAGGCATCAACCCTAGCATACAAGCTTATTGGCATTGGGGTCATTAGTAATAATTTTATTTGTCGATCTTAAGCCGTAAGAGTGTTGCATGTTAGAAAATTATGCATTAGACGCTCCTAGGCGAACGAGTACGTAACATATATTTGAGGTGCACTTGTATTACCCAATAGCTATAAAGCACATTATATATCTATGTGTGTAGTTGATAACATGAACAAAACAACACATGATGATGGTAGATCGAGCTTGAATAGGTTGTAGCGTTGCTTAGATTTTCTAGGTTTTAGTAACATGGTTCTAAAATTAGATGGCCTTTATTTAAAGATAATTAATGTTCCATTCGTTTCATCTAAAACGTATGGCTTTAAATAAAGGCAAAAGCAAACCATACACGAGGTGTGATGCACAAAAGTGCCCGCTAAAAAGCTAACTTACAACGTGTTGTTTCTTCTCGCTAGACTTGTTGCTTTGCTTATGATAATGTGATGTTCTATTCACCGATGCCCTAACATGTAAGCATGCTCTTTATATAATTGTACGAGCAAGTGTGTTAGTTTGTAGAGTTTACTAATGATCAAAGTACACTTTATGAGGTTGGTATTGTGGGAGAAGCCTCAAGGTGGAGGCTCACGTAAAGCACAACGGTTTTTTATGGAATAGTGTTTAGAGGAGTCTGAACAAAATCTTGAGTGGTAATCTTTTTAATACGATATGACATCAAATAAGCAAATCTATTCTTACTCTCATGTGTGTGTGTGTTGATTAATTAACCTTTGATCGTTGATGTGTTTTTGTTGTGTTGGAAGATTCCTTTGAGCATTAATTGGCTTCTTAAACACACTGACAATTGATATTCGGTTCCAGTCGTTAAATATAAGATTGTACACTCAAAATTAATAGCTATTAGAGATAATTTCCACTCTTGTTGTATCATAAACTCAAGATGTTTAACAAATGATGCATAAAATTATTGGTATAGTTTCTATAGTATGTAATAATATGTAAGTCTAAGGTTTTTGTTACTCAAAGGTTTAGAAAAATAACTGTTAAGGGTGGGTGTAACATAAAAACTGGCCGTGCATCTAGTGGACCAACCTGAAAAATCAGGAAAACCGATTCAATCAAACCGAGCCCGACCTGAAACATACAAACTAGAAATTTTTTTTATGAATATTGTTGAGAATGGTGGAAACAATTTAATAATGTAAATCTCTCGGTATCCCTTGAATCACTCACAAACAAATGAAACAATGGTAACGAGTACGATCAATGAGGGAAAACTAGCTGCTAATAATAACTATCGATTTATGCTCAAAATATCTTTGTTGATTCTAGTTCATTGCATACCAAGAAAATACCATCAAAAGTGCTACAAAAATTATTATAGATATGACCTATATATATATACCAATACAAATTCTAAGTGTTGCCTATGCATGAAAATACAATTCAATTGGATAACTACATAGAAATGGAACGTTCTACATAGGAAAATGGAACGTTCTACATATCTTTAAAGAATCATAACACTACTTTTGTTACACTATATTGTAACACCTTTTGACCAGGAGCTTTAACATCGGTAACGTGCAAAAGAAATACAAATGTAGGCAATGTAAATATTAAACAGTTAGGGGTTGAAGGTGACAAAAGGCGAAGATTATATATACCCTAAAATCTCCCCATGTTAAAGCAAAGGAGCCGCTCATGCTCCCTTACTTGCCCAAAAAAATACCAAAAGCGGAAGGCTAGAGAAAGATGGATTATAGAGAGAAAGTCAATAAAAAAAGGCAAAGAAGTATGAATTTCATATATTTTCTCTACATCTGAGTTAAATCTACGTCTGATGTGTTTGAAATATCCATTATGATGATAAAGTTGACATATTTGTGTATACATATATAGATCAAGGGTATTAACATTCTTGGTTCTAGGGTTTTCATCAAGGATCATCATGGTGGTGAGTTCTTGACCCATATATATATATATATATATATATATATATATATATATACATATATATATATGTATATATATATATATATGTATATATATATATGTATATATATATATATATATATTTATATATATGTATATATATATAATGGGTAAGATTTCTTTGTTAACCCTTGTTTATTGCGATAACCCGTAACCCTAATGTAGCGAACACTTACACCATTGTAACTAACATTTACATCGCGTTACACCACTGATGTAACGATTTTTCCTCCATTTTTAAAAAAACTCCACCATTTTTTATAACGTTTTTAACTTTTTTGTATGACGTTAATTTTTTAAACAAATTACACAATTAAATAGATCGTTTTAATATCTTTAATTTGAGTATAGTCTTGCTATATTTTTTTTTTTAAATTTTAACGTTCGTTTTGGACCACTAGTTTTACCACTGTAACTCTAAGTTACAATGGTGACGTGGCTTGCTGTGGACCACTAGTTGGGTTAATGGGTTATCGTAATAAACAAGGGTTAACATTTGATCCTTTCCCTATTATAGTATATATATATATATATTATGTATAATATAGTATGTATAGTATACATATGTAGTATGTATACATATGTATGTATGTATACATATGTATGTATGTATACATATGTATGTATGTATACATATGTAGTATGTATACATATGTATGTATGTATACATATGTATGTATGTATACATATGTATGTATGTATACATATGTATGTATGTATACATATGTATGTATGTATACATATGTATGTATGTATACATATGTATGTATGATACATATGTATGTATGTATATATGTAATGTATATATATGTATTATATGTATGTATATATATGTATATGTATAAATATATATGTACGTATATATATATATGTATATATATATATATGTATACATATGTTTGTATATATATATGTATATATATGTATATATATATATATATTATATATGTATGTATATATGTATGTATATATGTATATATATATGTATATATATATATATATATATATATATATATGTATATGTATGTATGTATGTGTGTGTGTGTGTAAGCGGGGGCGCGCGCGCCGCGCGTGCTTGCGTGCGTGCGTGCGTGGGTGTGTGTGTGTTAGGAATAATATGCATATTATGATGATATCTACATAATATTTTCATGGTTTTGATAGTAAAGATAACCGTTTTAAGTTATTTTGTGATAGAACAATATCCTTTTAAAAATTCTACATGATATGTTCAAGTATGCAAATCTAATAGGAGTACTTGGTGGCATGTAATCGACGAGTAGTAGTTCTCAGTTTTTAACCTAGTACTTGTTTTATAGTATCATGTGAAAGTACTTGGCTCTTCATTAGAATAATTAACTTAGTTTTAGTTAAAATAATCGACCTTGGTAATCGGCCTATCAGAGCTCTTAGTTACCATAATGTTCTCGCCCTTAGTGCATACAGTTCTCAGCCTGTAAAGACATACTCGACCATGAAGAAAGTATTCGGCCTGGGTATAAGCACTCGGCTTGTTTAGGGTTCTTGGTATAGTTCCTTGTTACTTAATGTAATCCAGGTTATAGTTTTACTGGAATTTTAATATAATCTAATATTATACAAAGTAGAGAACCATAAGAGATATGATTTCATGGAATGCTTATAACAACATGTTAAAATATGAAAAGCTAAACAAAGAAAGAAAGTTAAAATGATAAAGTGTAATTACTATTCAAACAAAGTAATAAAGAAAGCTAGAGAAAGGAAACAATAATTAAAGAATGTAAAAAAGCCCGAATCCTAAAGAAAGACAAGAGTTTACATTTGTTCCATGAGCACTCAAATAATAAGGGCCTTGGCTTGTGCTCGCTCACCCTAACCGTAGTTGTGTCATGTACACTCGTATGAGACGGGCCTTGCCTTATGCTTGCTCACACTAACATGAGTTATATCTTATGTATATTACACCTGCTAAAAGTGCTTCATTTTGGACGGGCTTAACAATAAAGGAAAAGATAAAGATAAGCAAACTAAAATAAAGATGATGAAAGCGCTAAAGCATGATACTTACTAAAATTATTGAATGGCACACAATGCTAAAGTAACAAAGTTTGAATATGAGATAAATTTTAATGATTACTAACGACTGATATGCTAAAGTAATTGATCAAGTTAAAACCAGAACTCATTGAGCAAAACTGACTTTCGATATGTATATTAGTTCGATAGAGATGACTTTAGCATGTTCATTGAGTTACTCGATGATTCATGACTAGCATTATAAAGAGAATAGTATTTGTTATGGATTTAAATCTAAATAATATAGACAACGAATGATATATGACAATTTATTTCTACTATAATGATTTGTTAGTATTTACAGTTTAATAATTATGTGTTTTTGTGATGTTCAAATCTAACAACAAGGCTACTCGTAAAACGGGCCTTACTAGTTGGTATCAAAGATAGTTTAAGAGATTTACGCACTCTAATTCCTAAATTAAATTGAGAAGAGATCTCATAGAAAATATCGGTACGAGTAACTTCATGCGAAGATGTAAAGATAAAATAAAGTTAAAGTATGGCTAAATTAAAAGATAGATTATTATAGTAACAAAAGATGGTAAATATGTATGTATATGCATAATATGTTATAATAGATTTACGGACTACTGTAACTCAAGATATGGAATGTTTGGGACATGACAAGTGTAGTAAGTAGTTAATTACATATGGAAAATGTTATTAAAAACTTAAACTTCGTATCATGATTTGAATTTTTACCTTAAATGCTAAGATTAATGTTCTAAACCTTATAGGAAGAGAGAAAGGGCTAGAAGAAAGAGTACTTGTGTTGAGCGAGAGGTGGTGCCCAATATGGTGCATATGGTGGGTGTGCTGGTAGGCACTAGTCCCTAACAGTAAAGCAATGGCTCCTGAGACCGTACATGAGAAATCTAAAGCTCATAACCACTTGAGTACTAATGAGTCGATTCATCTGAACTATTGATTATAGAAGTTATTGCCAATGATGTGCACCAAGTTTTACAAAATGATACCCCCTATCATGACTAAGATCTTCAAGGAGACCAACAGGGAAAACAAGGTTGAGAAGAAAGACAAAGATAGCAAGAAAAGATCAGTAATGCTGGTACTAAGGAAGAGGAAGAGATAGATATTGATAGTGCGCTAGAAGTGATACCAACAAAGGTTGTTACTATAAGGCCTTTAGGGTAGCAATCCTCCTTTTTTCACTATAAGAAAGACGTCTTTTCTACTTTCCAATGGGTCTCAAAAATGGAAGAAGTGATAGAGATCAGTGACTATGAGAGGATCTGGTAATGAAATTTGATGCATACTTCTTCGTGTTTGAAGCCCTTCATTGTGTGATACGATCTAACTAACCAAGGGTGAATGTGCAGTCAACAAGATGAGATAGTCAAAGTTGAGGAAGCTTGTTATTAGGAAGTGCTACCCTCAAAATGTGTGTGGATAGAGATAAGAGAGAATTTCTAATTTTGTAGGAAGGAAAGAAGACGCACAAGGAGTATACCTTAATGGAGTAAATTTAACATGTGTCACATTCTCCTAAAAGCTCATCATCTTCCCCATCTGAAGGAAGCTTGAAAATGTAAGGGAAAAAAGCCCTAGTTCTCTCAAACGCTGAGTTTCATTTTGAAGAAATTTCATAAGATTAGAAGCCAAGATTGATGATCAAGCACTACAAGAAAGAATATAACATCATACAACCTACCTTAGCTTGATTTGTTTGATAATCTCTACATCTAACGATATATCTCTTTGACTATTAAAGTTGTTTTGGGTTTTGTTGTAACTATTATGAACTAAACTTTTTGATTCACTTAGATTAGATGAATCATTGCTAATTATTAATGATTTACATGTTGTTTATGGTGATGATAATATTCATGACCTTAATAATGTTTTAAATATTTTTCAATGGCTATGTGTGTTTGGTTGACTTGGTTATATATTTGATCTTGTGAATATCTTGACCATATCATGTTAGAAAATTGTATCTGCTATGATGTATATTCATGAATATGCATATGTACTACCTATGTGTACCCGTGGCATTTTACTAGAAATGGTGTGATGGGGATTGGAACATGTATGAGTCTTATTTAAATGTGCATCTTTGTGTATATGCTTGGAAAGGCTATTACATTTTCTGTGGATTCCTCGTATCATTATGTATGTGTGATTATGGTTAAAACCTGTGACTCACCAACTTTATGTTTACATATTTTCATGTATCTTTACTCAAGTATTTGATATTTTCATCAAGTTAAGCTAGCTTGGACCGATCACATTTAGGGCCATTCATGCTATTGGATAATTTATTTATATACTAGTCATGTTTTGAAACTATTTACATTAGTCCTACTTCTTCAATAATTCAACTCTGAAAACAATTATGTATTTTTAAATTTATTTACAATGTATGTTTATTAACTATGTAGTGGTCGATCAATAACTTTGATTCCATGACGTTCATGTCACCACGGGAAACATTCATGGTTGGGTGTGATAGATTGGTATCAAGGCCATTGGTTATAGGGAGTTAAGTTGCATTTAGTGAGTCTAGACTATAGCCTTAGCTCGTTAAACTACCTTAGTACATTATGCATTAACCTAACTTATATTGGATGTACTTGTGTGTTGCCTTCTCATAGAGATGTCGTCGGCATGCTGATCTCTGTTTTTGACTCAGATGAGAGTATGAGCCGACATCTTTGACCTCGTCTACAAGATCTACACCTGTCATTCTGACCCGCATACCCAACATCATGCTCCAGTCTACTGACCCCACGAAAGCCGAGACGCCTTCACCTTCTCCTACTCATGTCCCCCTCCCACTCTGAACCCCATTCTTGAAACCACCGAGTCCTTACCCATGGTGCGATATTCTAGGTTACCTTCCCCTCCCCCAGGCATGTATTCATGGATGGCTGCACCCAGGATTCATGCTAGTCTCCCAGAGGAGCTAATTCAAGGAGTCACACACATCATTAGACCGATGACGCCAATGGCCATTCCGGTGACCATGTCACACATTTTTTTGAGCCAACCACTTGAGCCTAGCCCACACACCCACTGATTCCCAACACAGCTGACCCCACCCCCGAGGAAGTCGATACCCTCCCCAAGCCTACTGATTTCACCCCTCAGCCAACGGACACTGAGGTAGTTGACCTTGACTCTAAAATTGCTGATTCTGTATCACATATGGCCAACACCGACCCAGTGGATTCTGATCCGGAGCGTACTGAGGCCATTCGTCATTCTGTTGACTCTTTTTCGCAGCCAGTTGACCCGATTCCCCCGGTAATTGATTCAGCCTCCTAGCCTGCTGACCCTACTCCTTAGATTATAGACACTGACCCTCGGATCTCAGTTCTAAGCCTACTGACCCCACCCTTATGGCCACTATTCTCGAGCCAGTGGTTATAAATGCCCCCCGTGACATCAATCCAACGTTACCACCACTATCATACTAAAGATATGAGACCCATCATGGGATTCACTTTGTTCACACACGCCTAGGAAGCGGGTTCGTATCCCAATCCGCCCTACCACACCCGCCCATGACCATACCCCCTAGCCCACGCCTAAAAGGTGTAGGATCGATATCTGTCGGTGGGAATGGATGCCTAGCCGATTGGATGAGTGGAGGGACGCAGAAGGTATTCCCTCTACCTTTGAGGTGGGAGAGTCATCACGTGCCCTAGGTCCTAGACTACTCACTCTAGAGCCAGTGGAGCTCACCGTGCCTAACTAGTGGCACATTCTGCTAGTCACGATCAGTAGCTACATGAGAGTGGGGCCAAGCTTGCTGTAGTCAGGAGACCATTGATATGGAGGACGTGGAGGGATAATATTATCTATCAAGGAGAGAAGATACCTCGATGATCAGGCCCTACACACAATGCACGACTGACTCGCTAGGGTACAACGGGAGATGGCGGCCATGACACTGAGAGTGGAGGCGGCAGAGCATAAGGCTACACTGACCGGGCTGCGCGCAATAGTGGCAGAAGAGAGAGTGACTATGATAGAGGAGCGTTTGGAGTCCTCTACCGACCTGCATCCGTATGTATGCTTATGGCTATTGCAGCGGTACAGACATGCATATTTACTCGCTTATTTTGTTGATTGCCTATCGTGAGCAGGTTGTGCTCATATAATATTTGGATATGAACTTGGTGTAGGAGTATGTAGTCTTAAACACTTTGTAATTCATACAATTTATTATCAAGTTATATTATCTTTTATATTGCGTGGTTGCTTGGTTGTTATGATTGTTTACTTTTGGTGCAAATGTGTTTGACATTGTTACATATTATCTTATCTTGCTTATCTTTATGATTTGAAGAAGCCACTATGAAGGAGAAACGTCCGACCCAACGAGGGAAACAATACTCTTATGACAGCTTCGGCCATTGAGCAGCTAGTGGCGCAACGAGTAGCAAATGCCATTGTACATCATGGGGCGAACCGGAGTGCAGGAGGATCTAAGGTGAACGCAGGAAATGGAAGTGGCGTAGGAGGTATCAATAATATCTGGCATAATTAAAGACTTGAGATAGAAAGGGTCATTTGTTAATCTTTAATTGTTATTAATATGATTAAACCTAAACATAGGATCTGATGCCAATGCCAAGGGACGCTCATACAAGTCCTTTTTAAATTACAATCCGCTTAACTCTCACTGTAATAAAGGAGTTGTTGGCTTGGTCTGTTAGATTGAGAAAATGGAGTCAGTTCAGGGAATCAGTAGCTGTGCTGAGGAGACAAGAAGAAATTTGCCATGTGTACCTTTGAGGGTCAAGCACTCACTTGGTGGAATGCTCATGCCTATGCCTTGGGTATTGATGTTGCTTATCAAATCACATGGATGAGTGGAAACAGATACTGACTAATGAGTACTTCCCTTGTAATTAATTACAAAAGCTCGAGGTAGAATTCTTGAACCACACCATGAAAGGCGCGAAAGTGACAAGCTACACCACCCGATTTCATGATGTTGCTCGCTTATGCCCTCACATGGTTAACCCGGAATTCAAGCGTATAGAAAGGTATATTTGGGGCCTTGCACACCAAATCCAGAGCATGGTGACCTCATCCAAGCCAGCATCCAAGAAGCGGTTAGAATAACTCATGATTTGACTGACCAAGCTGTGCGTCATGGAGTGTTTATGAAAAAGACTGTGATAGAAAGGAGTTATGACAATAAGAGGAAGTGGAAAAACAACCATGGCAGGAATACTTCACATCAAACTCAAAACAAACAAGAAGTTGTTAAGGCTTTCACTACTTAGTGGAAAAACTCAATCTTAGTGTTGAGTCTCTTCAGTCTCAACCTAATGAGCCCGAAATCCAACTTTTAAGCCCTCAGGGTGAGTCCCAACACTCCCCTGAGCAACCAAAAAGGGACAGCCACATTACGAATAAGTTCTGTATCCTTTACTAACCAATTAACCCGATCTGGTGAAGATCTCATGCTTCATCAGGCCCATGATGTTGATCTACCAAACCACTCACCAGATCAACTGGGCCTTGGGGAACCCCTGATATCTAGCCCACATCAGCTTGCCCAAACTAAGGTGAGTCCAACTGAAGTGGAGGTGACTCATGCAGATTCAGCTGCCACTACTGAGAGTGCTTCATCAGCTTCTTAGGACAGTGGTAACATAAGTGGGACTGAATATGTGGAAACCTTGCCCATTGATGACTCTGAAAGAGACATCACTTAGCAAGGGTCCAGGGTGCCAAGAAACCACATCTGGTGGTGATGATGAACATACCCGGTATGTTATCTCATCTCCCAATAATTCTTCAAAGAAGAGAGGGTAGTCTCAGCTCACCATTTAGTACCTACTTTCTAAAGTCTCAAACCTTGAATCCATGGTTAGGACTTTAGAGGATAGGTCTGCCACTCAGTAACTTAAGATTGAAAATCCCAAGGCCAAACTAGCTAAGACACAGATTTAGAAGTCTGTTAGGCATGTACTCGTTCAAGTCTCTTTAAGTTCTTCCTCTAGCTAATCTACTTCTCAAGATGATGCTACCAAAAAGGAAAGAATGGACAGAGTCAAAGTCATGAGGAACCAAGCTTGGCCATCTCAACCCTATCTTCATCTATCCTATACACCAATACTCTACAACTATCTTCCCTTAGCCACCTCCTATAACAATTCAAGTGGACCCTAGGATGCTTATTGATCTCAACAGATTATTAACCAAGTTTTTGATAACTCCTCACTTGAACAACCCTTACCCGATGTTGCTATAGCCTACTTTGAAGCTAAAGAGCTTCAAAGGTTGAGTGCACCACCTACTATTGAGAAGGAAGTTGGTCAACCTAAGTCCCTATTGAACCTGAGATTGACTTCGAAGGGGAAATAAGGACTAAAGGCCCAACACCGAATCAGTTAGGACAGGTAGTGCCATTCCAATCTCTTTAGAAGAAGAAATTCAAGTTGCGGAAGGGATTATTGAATTGTCATCTTTTTCTGAGATATGCTTATCACATAGGCTATCCTTAATCTAGCCTTTGATGAAAACAGTGAGGACTTTCTCAAAACCCCTCTCTCTCAGACACAACAGGCACCATAAGCTCAGCCCTACTCTCCCCAACCTAAATCATCTAAGCCAAATCTCCAAAGGCTGAATGTTCCTCAGATCCTAAAGGAAAAAGGAAGATCACTTCTAAAGAGCTTCTTGAGGAAGAAAAGTTAGAGAAGCTGAATAAGAAAGATAGACTCGACACTAGGAAACTGTTGGCTACAAGCAGCAAAGCAACAGCAGTAAAGCAACAGCAGCAACTCAAGAGTCTATCAACAACAGGAGAAGAGTGGAGGTGAAAGACAGACTCACCAGCCTGGGAGTGGAAAATGAAGAAATGATTCTACTCCTACTTTATGATCTTGTGAAGCTAGAGTAGGCAACCCTGCTACAAAAGGAGAAAGAGGAAGCATCAAGGTTGCCGAAGAGGAGGAAAAGAGGAGAAGGCTAGAAGACGAGTGTAAAGGCAAAGGTTGGAGAGGATAGCTTTCCTATGCTCAAGGGACTATTCTCAAGAAGGGCTGACTCCTAATTAAAATCACACGATCTTGTTTCTTTTTCAAAAAGAACAATATCAAATCAATAGGGAGAGGAAGAATAATGCCAGAGAGAAGTTAAAAGAAAAGAAGAAGAGGAGGAGGCCCAACTTATGGCTGCCCTGAGAAAAGAAGGTTTATCTCAGGGCCCACGACTTCACAGGCAGGCAAGTAGGTCCCATGTCTAAAAAGACCCTACAGTGACATGTCAGTGACATCAAGGCTGATATTTGCTTAGGAAAAAGGAAAGAGGTATCCCAAGATCAAAGACAGATGTTTTTCCTCCTTCTACATGTCACCTTCACATCCACTTCTTCTTCACCATCCCATCCATCCATAGCTCTTCTTCTTCCGTTCCTGCTCCAACCTCTGCACCCCTTGTGAAGCCATCATAGCCTGGAATGGAGCAGACTGGGAGGTCAGGGTAGCGTGCTGAAGAGTCAGCTCCTGGCGACGGACGGTCTTCAAGATCTCATCCATGCTGCATCAGTGGGTCCTACGTCACTTGCCCGGCGGCTGGATTGGGAGTACCTATCACCTGCCAGTATGCTAGGGCCATCGTACATACTGTGCCTCGGTGGCATCAGGGCTCATCATGTGGGTGGTGTCGGAGTGGGTCAAACGACAGTGGTGCGGGTATAGGTGTCCTAACAGGTGTTGGAGGAGGAGGTGGCATCCTAAACAAGACTGAAGGTCCAGGCCTAGCACTCTTGCGTGGACGAGTGACAACATGTGCTCCTCTATTCCGATAGGTGGGATAGGCGAGTGAGCAGAAGCAGAACGTGTGGAGAGTGGGAGCGTGTCCGGCTCCTGGAAGGTGTCGTTGAGGAAGAGTCCTCAGAAGCTTCGATGTCGTCCGATGTGACGGATATCCATCCTGGGTGTCCGCATCTCCGGAGGTATGCCTCGTACTCTGTCTGAGGCTTCGCTCTTCTTAGGGTTCCAGTGGGGTAGTCTCATTGTCTGGGTGTGCGGGCGCCTTACCTTTGTTAGCCATAGTTTGTTTCCTGTAAAAAGACATCATGAGTAATTTAGTTTCTCATAGCTCATGATAGTCTTACTAATAATAGTATACTCATAGTACTAGTGATGGCATTAGTATTAGGAAATCTCTATGTATCCCTCATCAATGATATTAGAATCAATTGTCTCTCAAAATAATGTCAGGTAAACAGTTCATCTTTAAATACATTTCAAATCCCCAGTCAAAATATGTTTCAAAATTCATCAGCATTAAACAGAAAAGCCCAAACATAACTTAGAGGTTCGTGATGGAATTACGCGTCCGGTAAATTCATGATTACGTTGATCAAGTGTAATCATCAATTTACCCAACCCGATCATCCCAACACTTTCCCACAAGGACAGTCCTAGGGTATCAGGGTTGTAGCCTAAGGTCTACTATAGTATTCCCGACTTCTCTACAACCTTTGGCTCTGATACCAATCTGTTACAACCCGGGCCCAGGTAGGGTGGGATGTCACAGACTAGCAACAACATACATAGCAGGGAAACAAC
>JABSNV010000227.1:60000-119115 GCA_024085815.1 Flaveria linearis | reverse complement strand
CGTATATCAATGCTTCAATCTTCTGCGCGTCCTGGCTCACAATCTATACGGGATGTGCCTTCACCATCTGGCTTGCCCTGGATCGTACAATGAGTAATGACAACTCTTTGATTATCTCTTCTAATTATGCAGATTTGGGAAGCTGTGATGAGGTTTGTGAGTTTTGCAAAGCACTTTTTTACTTTAAAATTTGTATTTTTGCTTATTATTTATATTGCCTTTTATCAACGGTTCAATCTTCCGTGCGTCGTGACTCGCAAACTATACAGGATGTGCCTTCACCATCAGGCGTTGCCCAGGATTGTACAATGAGTGATGACAGCTCTTCGATTATCTCTCCTGATTATGTAGATTTGGGAAGCTGTGATAAGGTTTGTGAGTTTTGCGGCGCACTTTTTTGGTATGATGAACGTTTGGCATCTTTTCCTACCCGTCAAAGACCTTGATATCATAGGTGCTGCAACACTGGAAGAGTGCTTCTGCATATCCCGTGCAACCTCCGGAGTTACTCAAATCGCTTTTCTCTGACCCTAATTTTATATGTAATATTCGCGCTTATAATGCAATGTTTTTCCATGACATCTTTTGGTGCTACTGTCGATAATTCTGTCAATCAAGGTGGATCCCCGTATGTTTCCCGTGTTACCGGTCAGGTTTCTCATTGGATTGGTTCTGTGTGCCCAACCCTAGCGATCGCCTAGATTTTTACAGATGTATGTCTTCGATGGTGAAAACTAGATTTCCAACAGACTTCGGTTCTTTTCTGATGATAGTACTTCAGCTTTGTCTGTTGCTATTGTATCGGCACTAATTGAAATGCTAGATGAGGTTAATGAATATGTTAAAATTTTTAGGACGGCAAGAGAGTTATGTGCTCATCCTGTGGTTCCAAACTTCTTAATTAAGCTTTTTAGCAGTAAAAAAGATAAGGTATGACAACCCCTCTGCAGGTGTTATCGACGCAATTGTTTGTGATTCATACTCTGCATCATATGATTTTGATATCATTATTCGTAGAAAGGACAACTTACCACATAGAGTTAGCAAACTTCACCCCGCCTACATGCCACTGCAATATCCTCTCCTGTTCCCTTATGCAGAACAAGGATGGTCTCCTGAACTACAAAATATCAGTGAGTGAAGAACAGAAGGCCGTAATCTGACGCCATCCATGTTTTACCGGTATCAAATTCACGACCGCCAGGGTTTATATACACATCTTCTGCATGCTGGTCGCCTTTTCCAACAGTACATTTTGATGCGTATGTTTGTGTTGAACATTCACGGCTTGACTACATACGAAATAATCAACAATTCGATGTGAATTCCTTGACGGGGTACAGGATGATATTTGTCGTGGTGATATAGAGGCACGTAATGTAGGTCAACGTGTTGTTACCATCATCATTCACTGTAGCCCAAGGTACATGTACAAACATTATCAGGATGCATTGGCTTTATGCCGTGTGTTCGGTAACCCGCAATACTTCATCACATTCACATGTAATGTCAAATGGCCTGAGATTACTAGAGAAATTTCTGCTGCTGGTGTCTCATGTGTACAGGATAGACCTGACATCATAGCTCGGTTTCCAAATGAAAGTACGATCTTTCATAAAAACTTGAATAGAGTTAAACCATTTGGTGATTAACTGCAGGTACTCTTAATCTATGTTATCTTATTCCTAATTTAGAAATATACCGTTCACATGAAATATTTTTTTTACTCAGTCAAAATTTCCGTTTTACCTCAGAGCTTTACACTATTGAATTCCAGAAAAGAGGCCTCCCCCATTGTCATACGTTATTATGGGTCACAGAACAATGCCGTATACGTAATCCAGAAGATGTAGACCGATATATAAGTGCCGAACTCCCTGATCCAACAACCGATGCTGCATTACACGGGATTGTAACAACTTTTATGTTGCATGGTCCGTGTGGATTGGCAAGATTGAGTTCACTGTGTATGAAAGACGGTATCTGCTCAAAATCGTTTCCCAAGGGTTATGAATTGCAAACACGTATTGATAACGGTGGTTACATCCATTACAAAAGGCGTAAGGATAACCGCCGACATTTGAAACGTGGCGTGTCCCTGGATAATGGATTTGTTGTTCGTACAATAGAAACTTCTTCTGCATTTTGACGCACATATTAATGTTGAATATTGCGGTTGGAGTATGCTTAAAAATATCTTTTCAATACATCTCAAAAGGTGCAGACAGAGTTCGCTTTACAGTGACTCAAGATATTGGTCATTCTGGAGGTAGTACGCATGATACACCGGAGGTTTTTGACGAGATTAAAATTATCTTGACGGCCGGTTTATATGTCCTCATGAGGCTTCATGGCGGATTTTCACCTTCCCAATTCATCACCGAAACCCGCCTGTTCAGATTTTAGCGGTACATTTAGAAGGCAAACAAAATCTCATATTTCGGCAATCACAGAACTTAGTGGACATTATCAGCAATGAATATGCATCCAAAACTACACTTACTGAGTGGTTAGCCAATAATGTTACAGAAAAACATTTTCAGCAATCAACTTCAAACAATGGCTTACATCTTCGCTACATTGATTATCTTTCAAAGTACAGATGGGATGTGTCTTCGAAAACATGGATTAAAAGAACATCTAAGCGAACACCTGCTGCCGGTAGACTTGCCTACGTACATCTGTAGAAGACTAATCAAGGCTCGGCAAAACATTTGAAGACTGAATAAAGACTAATTCTGAAGAAAGATTGTGCGAAAGACAGATTCACGCGAGAAGCAGCTCTCACGCGACAACTGTCTCCACGCGAGAAGGACATCCTCGCGAAAGACTTAGCCGCGCGACAAGCCTGTCGCGCGAGAACCTTATGTTTAGTATAAATAGCTTAGTTTTCGTTTTGTAAAAAGCTTTTGATCATTTATCACTATGTACTGTGCGATTTCGCACAAGACCAGTAATTGGTTGTTTTTGTTCAATTCAATATCATTTTGTGATCAATTCGATTCTTCTTTCAATCCAATCAAGTTTACATTCCGCATTCACTTGATTGAGTTCGTGGTTTGTCTGTTTCTTGGGAGAATTCACTGTTTTTACAATTGGTATCAGAGCAATAGGCTCTAGAACCACGATTTAAAGAAGTTTTGGATTGATTTCTACTCTTTTCTGTGATATTCATCATTGATTACTTGAGATTTAGCTATGGAGATGTTATGTTGCTCAAATTTCGAGTATTTGGACTGAATTGGACTGATTTAGTGGACTTTAGTTGAATTTTAATCATAATTAAGCTTAGAATTGAACTAAATTCATTAAAACGGACTAAAATGAGTTTGATCAGACCTATTCAGTGAATTGGAGGTGACTTTCGCTTGAACAAACAGTTGGAAAATGATTGTGCACGAAACTGGAGTTTTCGCGTGCGAAATAATCAGTTTTCGCACAGACAGTTATTTTACTTTTTATGCGATTTCGCTTAAAGAGTAAATTGGAATTTCGCACGAATCATAATTCTCATGCGAAAAATTGAGCCGCGCGAAAAACGTTTTCGCACGAAACTTCTCTCGCACGAAAAGTTTGATTTTTTGACTTTCTGATCAACATGTCTTCAACAACACCGAATCTAAAGCATCTCACTGCTTCTCTTCATCTTGATACTGAAATTGGTACTGGTAACAAGCCACCGAGACTTCTCAGTGAAGACGATTATGCTGATTGGGCTTTCCGATTTGAGAATCATGTTTTTACACGGAACCTAAGATGTGGAGGTCGATCAAGTATGGTCCTTACATTCCGTTGTACAAGAATGATAAAGAGAGATGGTACAGAAACCTGAACACTTGTGGGATGAAGATGACATTAAGAGATTAGAACTTGATGACAAGGCTTATGCTGCTATTACTATGGCCTTGACGACTGAAATATCTGAAAAGTTTCAAGAGTTCAGGGGTGCAAAGGTGTTATGGGATGCTCTTGAAACTCAGATCATGGCAATAAAGATATGAGGGAAAGCAAAAAGGATATGTTGAATCAAGAATTCAACATGTTTAATCATATTGTTGGTGAAGAGTTGGAAGCTCAGATTGCCAGGTTTGTAGACTGGTAACTAAAATGAAGAGTGCTGGTATTACTCTGGAACCAATTACTGTGAACAAGAAGCTGCTAAATTCACTTCCATACAGTTGGAACAACAACTGTACACTGATCAAGAGAACCAAAGACTTGTATACTCTTCAGTTGACTGATCTCATTTCAACTATCAAGTCTTATGCAATGACGATAAGCAGCGAGCTGCTAATCATCTAAGTTCTCTGGGTGCTGAAGAACTGCTCTGTATGCAAAAATGGCTAGTAATCCTAATTACTATGTCAGTTATACCCAAATGTGTCAGCAACAACCAACTGGAAGTTCAGCATCTTCTTATATGCAACCAGTATTGAACCCTCAAATTCAAGTTCCAGCTGCTCAACTCTATTCCCCCATCATCCATCAACAAATCCCTCAATCTCAAGACTCTCATAGTGGTCAACATGCTTACGTTGCTACCACTAATTCTTCTAAGCAGACTGTCCAGATTGCTGAGGAGCATCTTGCCCTTTTCACCACTTTTATGTCAAGTTATGAAGCTTTCATGGCTGGTAGACTCACTGCTCCTAATGTTTTGGTTGATGATCTTCAACAAGTTAATCCTGATAATGTTGAAGAAAATGACATCAAGTATCAGATGGCCATGGTGGTATACAGGGCAAAGAACTTTGCTAGACGTACTAGGAGAAAGATGTTTGGTGTAAACAATTCTAGCAAAATCGGATTTGACAAGTCTAACCTGCGATGTTACAATTGTGACAAACCAGGTCATTTCGCTAGAGAATGTACTGAACACAAGATTGGTCAACTGAAGGCCCTAAAAAGATGGTAACTGTGGAGATTGAGTCCAAGAAAGACAAAGCTAGTACTTCTGGTACTAAAGCATTGGTTTCACAAACTAATGCTGAATATGACTGGTCAGATCAAATGAAGCCCTTGATCTAACACTGTCTACTGCATTCATTGCCAAGATTGTTACTGATCCTGAAGAAGAAGAAAATTGTTTGCTGAGTTTGTTTCTGATGATTTGATGGAAGCTTTGTTTGCTGAGAAAGAAGAAATGAAGATGGAAGTTGAAGAAGAAAAGGAGAAAGTTGAAGTAGAGAAGGTGAAAGTTGAAGAAATAAAGGAGAAAGTTGAAGAAGAGAAAGAGAAAGTTGTGAAGAAACATCAGGATGAGAAGGTTGCTGAGGAAAGGATAGTGCTTGAAGAGTACACTGTCGAGCCTCCAGTCAAATGCCAATGTAATGATCCAAAGACTGTTGACGTTGCTCTAGTGAAGAACAAGCTGCTGATATGAAGGCTTTTATGGTCAAGGGTAGAAGAGACTGAAGGGAAACTTCTGAACCAAAGGTATATGATGGTTTATGAACAAATTCATGTGTTGAGAAAGTTCAAAGATATAGAGTTCATAATGAAAACTTGATAATGGAAGTTGAAAAACTTCAATATCAAGCTCGAAAACACAAATCAAATGAAAAGATTTTCAATGAAAAACTTGAAGGTTTAAATAGTACAGTATACAATTTAAAATTAAATCTTCATGATAAAGAATGCACAAATAATGATATGACAAATAGAAACAATGAACTCGCTTTAGAAATTAATAAACTCACAGTGAACTAGCCTTGGCTAAATTGACTGTTGAAAAATTGAACTTTCATCACTATGGTTGAAGGAATTATCAAGTCACAAATGACACAGAAGATAAAGGAGGAAAATGCGGTGTTGGATTTTCAAACATTACTCCTTCAATTAATCATGATTATTCATGTTTACCTTCATCTGATGTCATTTCTGATTCTGATATGGTCTATGGGATAGGTTTCTCTCCATCCTTAGAATTAAAACCTTCAGCTAAAGTAAATCTTTCTGTTGATCCTATCATAATAACAAAACCTAAACAATCAACTGAAAATTTTATGCAGATCATGTGAAGGTAGACGGGTTGGTTGAAGAATGGGATAGTGATAGTGAGAAAGTGTAAAACCTCTGAAAATCTCCCAGAAACAATAACACACGATCTCAATCTTGTGAACGCGGAATATAAACAGATTGGAGTAGAAGAAGATTCAAATTGAACTCAAATGATATTAAATTGAAGAACAGAAACCTATTACAGGTCTTGTGGATTTCGCACAGAACAAAATGATATCTGAACAAAAAAACTTGATTACAAAACAAAATCTAGCTATTTATACTAAACATTGGGTTCTCGCGCGAGATGCCTTTCTCGCGGCCATGTCTTTGCGTGGAAGCTGTGCTCGCGTGGAAGCTGTTCTCGCGCACAGTCTGCTTCTCGCGTGACTTCTTCCTGTCGCGTGGATCCAGTCTTGAGTGCTCTTTAGATAATCAATCTCTCCATTCCTTCTCTTTATGACATACATCCTTTTCTCGCTATCATAACCCAGCTAATAACATGAGACATTTCACCATACTTTTGTTTTGGCTTTGATAAAACAGAAAGTGAGCTTTAGTAGGTGGTGGTGGTGCTTTGAATTGTAAACCTCCTCTAGTGTATAGGGCAATCTGACCAGTAGTATTTGTCTTTGTAGAATCAGTAGGAGTTTCACCACTCACAGTCTCATTGGGAATTCTCCTTCTTCAAGATTGATGTCTTTGAATAGCTCTTGAAGGTTGTTCCCAAAATGTCTGTATACTCATTCTGCTCTTCCAGATCATCAAAATATCAAGTTCTTCTTCAACAGCTCTAGATGAAGTTTGTTGAAAAGAATACAGTTCCTTTTCATAAACACTTTCCGTGGCAGGGTCCAGTGTATCATATCCTTCTGGATTACTAACACTTGGTCTATCGACATTGTCAGTGTTAGTATCTCCTGTAGGACTCGAAGAAGAACCTGTAGCATTACCTCCATCATTATCATCTCCATCATCATTATTACCATCATTACTTCCATCATCTCCACCATCATCATCATCACCATCATTTCCACCATCGTCATCATCATTATCATCATCATTTTCATCGTCATCCTCATCATCATCATCCTCATTATCATCAGAATCAGCATAATCAACTAACTCTTCATCCTCCCTTTCATGAACAATAGGCATAGAAACCATGTGTTCCGGCTCAACGAAAGCTGTAGATGTGTAAGCTTCGGTGATAGGTACTTCAGATGAAATAGGAACATCTTCAGTAGTGCTAACACTTTGTTGTACAGTAGATGCTTGTGCTTCGTTGACCGTTTCCTTCTCAGGAACAGTTTCAGTAGGAGGGGGCTTGGAGCGTCTACTTGATTCACCAATTACTGTAGTAGACCTTATGATAGGGGGCTGATGAAATAAGTCTGTGAAATGGTTCTCTCAGCTCGTTCAGTTGTCTCTCCAACCCAGAAGTGTAGTCAAACATGCTCTTCATTTGTTGTTTAAGAGAGGCCAATCTTGTGTCTTGATAGCTGAGTCAAGATGAATCATGTTGATCAGATTTGTCTTTTCATCATTGCCTTTCTTTAATTCAGCAATCAACTTCATATTCTCAAAGTTTTCTTTCTCCAGGTTCTTTATTCTTTCTTCCAACGTGATAGAACCAGGAGTGCTTGTTGATTCCTCTCTCCTCTGAAACTCAGGAGGAGTATTCAAGAGTGTATCTACATCAACTCTAAATTTTCTTGATGAGGTGTGTAGAAAAACCTGAGCCAGAATATTAGCTGCTCCAGAAACAGGAACTGTTTCTGTTTCAGGAGCAGAAGAAGTCACATTGGCTGCCTGATCTTGCTCTGTCTCGGTGACAACCACATGTGTTCTTGGTCTTCTGGGTATAATACCACGACCTCTCTTTCTAACTGGAAATCTCTCCTTCTAGCCATACGTTTTCTTCGTGAGGAGGTACTTGGCGACTCTTCAGGGACATAATCAGTATCCCTGTCTTCCTCATTTGGTCGAGAAGATGTTGGAGTAGAAGGGATTGGATCAGTTTGGATCACATAGGGAACATTCCCTATTTGATCACTAGCAGTCTCAGAACTGGAAGCAGAGTGAACAACTTCTTCCATTCCTCCTTCACGCGCAGGCTCATCTTCAATAGCTTCTCAATCTCTTCATCAATATTATCTCTAGTAGTAAAGTAGAAGCACCATTCTGTGCTTCATCAGCCTGAGCACCTTCATCAAACTCATCAACATTATCATCAATCTCAGAGAATTTTCCGATCTTTGCAAAACTTTCACCAGAGCATTTGTTTCTCTGGCTCCAGTGAGGTGTGTAAAAATCTCCTTCTTACGTCTGTACAACATATTTTGAGATCTCTGAGTGGCAAGCTCAGGAAAAGCATCGTTGATGATCAGCTGAATGAATCTGGGATACATGATAAACTTTCTCCCTGGATGGCCGTAGCGTTTTTCACATCTCTTGAAATATAACACCAGAGATACTGAATGGAATATCATCCACCAGAGAAACCAATAAGGATCCAAACACAGCACTAAGACTGTCCATCCCAGCCTTCAGATTGCTTAGACAGTGTATTACCACGTGAAATAAGTATTTCCAGTATGGTGGTAACCACTTCTTCTCCAGACTTGGGTATCTATACTCATATCCCATACGAGTCAAGCAATCTATTACAACATCATCCTCAAGTCTAGTTGGAGCATTATCTTGATCCTCAAAGTAACACTCTGTTTAGAATAGCCTGTGAGACAGTCACTCTTTTTCTCCTTGACTGTGGCAGTGATAATCTGATTACCAGCTTGGTCCTTTTCTAGAGCAGCCGTGCTCCAGAAAGAATCAATAAGCTCAAATATATTGCTGGATCAGCAGATGGCATAAAACAATCCTAGAATTCTTTAGTCCCTCGATCATAGAAGAAAATAGTTCCTTCCCTTCTGGAACCTCATCCAAGTATGCAACACAATTATGATTCTTATTAAAAATCATTTGTGCCATCTGCATTGTCAAATAAGATCAAGATTAGAATACTTAGAATATAACTTAATCAAGCCAAATAGTTTCAACACTTATGTTTTTACACTTAGAAAGAGTTATCACTTTGAAACTATTTATTATTTCAAAGTTTAGTCACTTGTGAATACATGTAATACACTTAAAGTTTTATCAACACAAGATGTTTATGCAAAAGCTAATTATAAGTGTTAGTCCAGTAGATACACCACATCAACACTTGAGAAAAATTTCAAACATTTTCTGTTATGCGAAACACAGTTCATGCGAGAACTCAGTTTGTGCGAAAAGTGTAATTTATGCGACAACACTGTTTCATGCGAAAATAATGTTCACGCGAAATTACTTTGCAAAAACTTAGTTTAAGCAAAACGTGTATGTTATGCGAAAACAAGACTCACGCGAGAACCAGGTTCACGCGACAAAACTTTTTCGCGTCTGTTCAGTTTCTTATGCGATTCGCACAACCCAACTTCAAATTAACAGTTCACAAATCGATTTTAATCCATGAAGTCCAATCCATTGCTGTCGCCTAAGTCTATAAGGTTGATTTCATCTTTCAATTTCATCATTAAGTCCTTTTATTAAAATTTTAAATTCAAGTTGTTAGGTTCCCCTTAACATTGTACTGCTACAGTAACCAAAACAAACCTTATTATACCTTCAAAATCACACTATGCACGTACTGAGAATGAGATGTGGATCAAACTAACAGTAGGAGTGAAATGGTGTAAGTTTGGTGTATGCGAGAGGAGTAATCGGATGATATGCGAAAAAGGATTTCGGGTAATGTTTTGAGCGAAAAATGATTTCGTCTCGAACAGTGTAATATTTAAACCCTGACAAGTTACGCGAAAACCGATTTCGCAAATCCTTCTATTTCGCGTGACTTTTCATTTCGCGTGTGAAACAGTGACTTTCAAAATTTCAACTTTTAAATCTTTTCAAACCTTTACACAACTTTAAATCCTTTTATTTTCAATGAATGAAGTCAACATAAAATGTTATTTACCAAGTGACCAATTAATTTAATGAATCTTCAATTTTCAAAATTTTCTTGTTATTTCTTTGTCCTAAAAATAAAACACTTTAAAAATGAAATACAAACAAACACTTACAAACAAATAACAAAGAATGAAAACATTAAAGAATCAAGATCGGATTTGCTTGTTTTGTATAAATTTTCATAATGAGATCATATAGTTCTTTTGTCAAGTTAAGACTCTGTCCTGCTTTATTTAAAATAACTGGTTAAGTTGATTGTCAATATCTGTTGTCCGCTTTAAACTTATACTTCATGTTTTACTCAAAACATAATGAGTGATATATATCATGTTTTGTGTTGATTTAATATAAGTCAGTGGATCCCACAATCAGAACTTCTGTAAAGTAATTATTATCCTTCAAGACACTATTGAGATTTTCAAGTCACCCCAATTTGATTTAAACCATGCATTGATGATCAGTGATACCATTTATTGTAATCCTAAATATAACTATTTGAGCATAACTAGCCTGAGAAATATTTCTTAACCCGAATATTAACAAGTTTAAGGACTTACTGACAGCCATCCGGACTTACGTCTGCCCTCTCAAGATGTTTAGGACTTACAAGCCATTCGGACTTACATGCCCCATCTTTCGATTTTGCCTTCCAAAGTTAAAAACTATTCTCAAAATCAGAAAATATATACCATATAGTATGTATGTCGTTTAGACATATCTTTTGATTAGTTGTGCTTCTTGGCATCTTATATCCTATATGGCCTTTTCCTTTTGGCATCTTTTTGCTCAATTATTTTCTTGTTGTATTTTTTTTATCTTTTATATATATATATATTTATGATAATCACTGAATCAATCATATACAGGCTTGAGTATGACAAGATTATATCTCTCAGTCTGTGTTAGAACATTTTTTGCACAGAATCCTGATATGTTCCCCACTAAATCATATTTCTTTAATTCAAGTGTAATCACTCAATTATGATCTTTTCATTTCTGAAAGCAAAGCCTATCAACATATCAAACATAATCCAAGTGTATTCGTATTTAAGCCTTTGAAAGTACTTATACTCGTTTTGAACTTTGTAATATCATTTCTCATTTTAAGTATGAAAATTTCTTCTTTTGATTTTGGCAATCCTTTGATCTTAACTCCCCCTAAGACCAAAAATATTTTTTCAGAACTTGTTTTTCTAATTTTCTCCCCCTAAAATTGTGATTGTCCTTTTTAAGAAAAAGAAACAATTGCAATTTATTCTTTATTAAAAAATGAAAAAATCTTTTTGTGAAGATTCATTAAACCAATTTATCCAAAGTTAATCATTCCCAATGATTGCACAAGGAAATCAAATCGAGAATGATCAAACGCCTTGGTAAATAAATCAGCGATATTTTCAGTTGACGGTACTTGTTTTAGATGAATAAGTTTACGATCAAAACAATCGCGGATAAAATGGATGCGGATGTCAATGTGTTTAGTTTTTGAGTGTTGAATGGGATTTTTCACGATGTTTAGAACTGCCGTGTTATCACACCAAATTGGTGTGTCATAAATGTTGAGACCATAATCGAGAAGTTGTTGCTGAATCCAGATAAGCTGGGAACAACAACTCGAAGCAGCCACATATTCAGCTTCGGCAGTGGATGTGGATACAGTGTTCTGCTTCTTACACTGCCAAGAAATGAGTCGGTTACCAAGAATTGACATCCTCCTGTGGTCGATTTCCTTTCTAAGTTACAACCACATAATCACTGTCAGTATAAGCAAATAAATTGAAATCGGAATTTCGAGGATACCAAAGACCAAGTTTAGGTTGACCCTTGAGATACTTGAAAATCCGTTTGACAGCTTTCATGTGTGATTCCTTTGGATCACTTTGATAGCGGGCACACTGACAAACAGGGAACATGACATCCGGCCTGCTTGCAGTGAGATACATGAGGGAACCAATCATCGATCTGTAAAGATGTTGATCAACTGATTCTCCTAATGGATCCGGAGTAAGAGTAGGACGAGAAGCCATTGGAGTTGGAGCTACTTTGGAATCTTGAAACTTGTATTTCTCAAGAATTGTCTGAACATATTTTTCTTGATGAATGAGAATACCCGTCTCAGATTGAGTAACCTGAATACCCAAGAAAAATGAAATTTCCCCAAGGGAACTCATCTCAAACTTCTTCTTCATCACCTCTTCGAACTCCGTGCACATACTATCATTTGTGGAACCAAAAATGATATCATCGACGTAGATTTGAACCAAAATGATATCATCACCTGATTTTCGTATGAATAAGGTTTGATCAATTGCACCTCTTGAATAACCATTTGCAAGCAAATGTTCAGTCAGAGTTGCATACCAAGCACGAGGTGCTTGATGTAATCCATATAGCGCCTTATCCAACTTATATACATAGTCAGGATGATCTGGGTCTTCAAATGCAGAGGCTGACAAACATAGGTTTCTTCCTTCATTTCTCCGTATAAAAATGCAGTTTTAACATCCATCTGGTACACCTTGAAGTTCATGTATGAAGCAAAGGCTAAGAATATGCGTATTGCTTCTAGTCTTGCAACTGGAGCATACACTTCTTCATATTCCAATCCTTCAACTTGATAAAATCCCTGCACAACAAGACGTGCTTTATTCCGAACTATAACACCTTTTTCATCCGTCTTGTTTCTAAAAATCCACTTTGTCCCAATCGGAAGCTTATCCTTTGGAAGTTCAACAAGATGCCAAACATTGAGTTTCTTGAATTGCATCAACTCATCTTGCATTGCTTCTATCCAGCTGTTTTCTTTGAGTGCCAGCTGTTTTCTTTGAGTGCCATTTCCACATTCTTGGGCACTATTTGTGATAGAAAGCAAGCATATAGACATGTGTTGATTGCCCCTGATTGACTTCTGGTAATTACACCTTCGTGCAATGGACCAATGATTGCTTCAGTGGGATGAGTTTTATGTATTCTCAATTGAGGAATCTCATCTGCAACCATTCCATCTTCCAAATTGTAATATGTTCAATATTATCATGAGCTTCTTCAGAATGTTGAGATTGATACACAATAGTTTCTTCAAGTGTGTCATCTGAAACATGAGTTTCAGAAGCAGTAGACACATTTGGAGATTCTTCAAATGGAACTTGAATAATTTCTATTGGTGTATGTATAGTCTCTGACGAAGATGAAGATAATGGAGAACTCAAAGATTCTTCCAAATCCTGAGTAGAAATTTGTTCTGAAGAAACTAATGACTCAGAACATGCAGATACAGGTAGAATTTGTAGGAATATCTTTGGATGATGAAGCAACAGCAGAATCATCAGATATCAAAGATGAAAGATCCTCAATGATTTTGTTGTCCAAGGAGATTGCTTGAGAAGTAGAATCTGCAAATGAAGGTTTAGAAATTTTAAAATTGATGAACAAAGATTCATAATCATAAACCCATGAAGGAGCTGAACCTGCATCAGTTATGTTAAGCTCGTACCAATCAATGTTATATGACTCGACTATTTGTCTAGTTCTTTTATTATAAACACGATATGCAACTTTATTGGCAGCATATCCCACAAAGTAACATTCATCCGCCTTTTCAGAAAATTTTGAAGATGATTCAGTTGTATGCAACAAAGTGCAACAACAACCAAAGGCTTTAAAATATTTAACTTTGGGTTTGTGTTTATAAAATATTTCATAAGGAGTCTTATTTAATCTTTTGTTGATTAAAGCACGATTTTGAACATAACATGCAGTATTTACTGCTTCAGCCCAAAAGAACAAGGTAATTTGGCAGCAGAGATCATCGTTCTAGCAGCTTCAATCAATGTTCTATTTCTTCTTTCTGCAACTCCGTTCTGTTGTGGAGTGCCAGCAGCACTGAATTGTCTGGCAATTCCCTTGGATTCACAAAACTCATTCAGAGTTTGATTGCAAAACTCTGTTCCATTGTCACTTCTGATGCATTTTACCTTTTTCTCTGTCTGATTCTCCACCAAAGTAATGAACTTGATCAAAGTTGTGGAGTTTCATCCTTAGATGCTAAGAAAAACACCCAAGTAAATCTAGAAAAGTCATCAGTAACAACCAGACAGTAAGATCTTCGACCCAAACTTAAAACACTTACTGGACCAAAAAGATCCATGTGTAAGAGTTGTAAGATTGATTCGACTGAGTTGTGTGCAACTGGTTTATGAGGAAGTTTATGTTGTTTACCCTTTGAACATGACAAAATGTTCATTTAAATGAAATTCTTTTTCAGGTAAACCAATAACATGATTTCCACGTACAAGTTTATTCATGTTTTTAAGATTGACATGTCCTAATCGACGATGCCATAACATGGAATCATTCTCCGAGGCTTTGGATAGTAAGCACGAAGCTGTTACCAAAGAACTAGAACAATGCATATCAAGAAGATATGTATCATTGTCTCTCGGAGTCCTCATCAAAATCCATTCATCAGGAACAACAAAACCTGGTTTTAAAATTAAGCATTCTTTGTTAGTAAAGTGTGTAGAATATTGTTTGTCACAGATTTGAGACACACTTAGCAGGTTATGATTTAATTCCTCAACAAAATTAACATTCTCAAAACTTAGGACGCCGTTTGTAACTGTACCACGTTTAGTAATTCGTCCTCCTCTATCTCCTGCAAATATCACTCTCCCTCCGTTGTATGATTGCACATCTTGTAGTAATGATAAGTTACCCGTCATATGTCTTGAACAACCGCTATCTACATGCCATAGACTTTCAGTAGTCTTTTTCGGTTGTCCCTGCATTTGTAACAAAATTACTTAGATTTTGGTACCCAAGTCAAGCAAGACTTGAGCACATTTTGTGTTGCAATTAGACAAAATGATTTGATATTGTTGTATTTGCTTTGCACATCATTCTTTTCATTTATGCTTTTAATCTTGACATTTTCCTTTACATCATTAGTCAATTTCTTATCCCGTTTGACATTAAAATCATTAACAACCTTTGATTTCATATTATTTGAAAATTTTCCACGAGTGAAAAATAGTTTTCTATTATGAGAAATAGAATTATGAAATATTTGTTTACTTAATGATTTTTGTCTAAACGGACACTTATTTGCCAAATGATTTGTCTTTCCACACTGAAAGCATCTCTTTTGTTGTGTGTGGAAAACAAACTGTGGGTGACAATTATGAAAATTGTCATAAAAACCAAAGTCAGAGTGACTAGGTTTAACGTTCTCCACAGTCTCTCGAATCTTTGCCTCGTTAGACAATTGCAAGTTCTTCTTTTGCAGATTCGAGGAAAACGATGAATTATGACCACTTTGAATTGTAGATTTGGCAGTTTTGACTTTTGGAATTGGTGGTGTTGAAATAGGAACAGTCTTTGATTCTGCTAGAGTAGGAACAGACTTAGAATTTGCTGGATGAGGACCAGGCTTAGATATACGGATTGGTGCTGGAGAAGGACCAGGCTTTTGAATTTTCAGATTAAATGCAGTAGAATCATTCACTTGCAAATCTGGGCTACAAACATCTTGATTCACAAGGTTAGCATTATACTGTAGTTTATTTTAAAGAATCGAGAATTCGTTTCTTTAAAAATATGTTCTTCATTTTCAACTATCCTTTTGAAACAAATCTATTTTTAAAATCCTTTTCCATTCTTTCTTTCTGATTTACCCTTAGATTTGCATTCAAATTATATTTGCTATTTGATTTCATCTCATTCAAAACAACATTCTTTTCATTTCCTGACAAGTTTTGTTTACAAGCCGATTGTGAAACTTTTACATTCTTATTTTTCAAACATTCATTCTCATTCTCTTCCTCACTCTCACTTTCCCAATCTTCAACCAACCCATCCACCTTCATTTTATCTGCAAAAAGATTTTCAGGTGATTGTTTAGGTTTGGGTACTATGATAGGATCAACAGATAAATTTATTTTGACAGAAGGTTTTAAGTCTTGAGATGGAGAGAATCCAATTCCATAGACCATATCAGAATCACAAATGTTATCAGATGATGGTAAACATGAGTAATCATAATTAATTGGAGGAGCAATGTTAGAAAATCCAACACCACACTTTCCTCCTTTGATCTTCTGAGTCATTTGTGACTTGATTATTCCTTCAACCATTATTGATGAAAGTTCAAATTTCTCAACAGTCAATTTAACCGTGGCTAATTCACTGTTGAGTCGATTAATTTCTAGAGCGAGTTCATTGTTTCTATTTGTCAAGTCATTATTAGTACATTCTTTATCATGAAGATTTAATTTCAAATTATATATTGTTTTGTTTAAACCTTCAAGTTTTTCTTTAAAAATCTTTTCATTTAACTTGTGTTTGCTAGCTTGATACTGAAGTTTTTCAACTTCCATTATCAGGCTCTCATTATGAACTCTGTATCTTTGAACTTTCTCAACACAGTATTTTTACATAGACTATCATATACCTTTGGTTCTGAAGTTTCCCCTTCTGTTTTCTCTACCTTCTTGACCATGAATGCTTTCATTTCATCAGCTGGTTCTTCCACTGGAGCACTATCAACAGTCTTTGGATCAAAGCATGGACTTTTGACTGGGAGCTCGACAGTGTACTCATCAATCACACTTTCTTCTTCAGCAACCTGATCTTCCTTCACAATAGTCTCCTTATCTTCAATCACTTTCTCATCCTCTATTTCAACTTTCTCCTTTTCTTCTTCCACCGTAGCAAACAACCCCTCCAACAAATCATCAGACACGAATTCAGCAAACAAATTTTCCTCCTCTTCTGGTTCTGGAACAATCTTTGCAATAAAGGCAGTAGACAAATGTAAATCAAGGGCCTCCATTTGATCAGACCAATCATATTCAGCATTAGTTTGAGAAACTAATGCTTTAGTACCACCAGAAGTACTTGCTTTGTCTTTCTTTGGCTCTATCTCCACAGTCACCATCTTCTTCGGGCCTTCATTTTGACCAGTTTTTGGTTCAGTACACTCTCTGGCGAAATGACCTGGTTTGTCACAGTTGTAACACCTCAGGTTAGATTTATCGAAACCAATTTTGCTAGAATTGTTAACGCCAAACATTTCCTCCCAGTTCTTCTAGCAAAATTCTTCGCCCTGTAAACTACCATGGCCATTTGATACTTGATGTCATTCTCTTCAACATCATCCGGATTAACTTGTTGAAGATCATCAACCAGAACATTTGGAGCAGTAAGTCTTCCGTCCATGAAAGCTTCATAACTTGTCATGAAAGTGGTGAAAAGAGCAAGATGCTCCTCAGCAATCTGAACAGTTTGCTTTGATGGACTAGTGGTAGCAACATAAGCATGTTGACCACTCTGAGAATCTTGAGATTGAGAGACTTGTTGATGGATGATGGGGGAATAATGTGAGCAGCTGGAACATGAACTTGGTGGTTTACTGCTGGTTGAATAAAAGAAGATGCTGCACTTCCAGATTGTTGTTGCTAACACATTTGCGTATAACTGACATAGTAATTCGGATTACTAGCCATCTTTGCATAGAGAGCAGTTCCTTCAGCACCCAGAGAACTAAGATGATTAGCAGCACGCTGCTTATCGTCCATAGCATAAGACTTGATTGTTGAGATGAGATCAGTCAACTGAAGAGTATACAAGTCTTTGGTTCTCTTTATCAATGTACAGTTGTTATTCCAACTGTAAGGAAGTGAGTTTAGCAACTTCTTGTTTACAGTAATGGGTTCCAGAGTAATACCCGCACTCTTCATTTTTGTGACCAGTCTAACAAACCTGGCCATCTGAACTTCCAGCTTTTCACCAACAATATGATTGAACATGTTGAACTCTTGATTCAACATATCCTTTTTGCTCTCTCTCATGTCTTTGTTGCCCATAATCTGAGACTTCAGAGCATCCCAAAGCACTTTAGCACCCCTGAACTCTTGAAACTTTTGTGAGATCTCAGTAGTAAGAGCCATTGTGATTGCAGCATACGCTTTATCATCCAATTCCAATCTCTTGATGTCGTCTTCATCCCACAAATGTTCAGGTTTCTGAACCATTTCACCTTTATCATTTTTGTACAACGGAATGTAAGGACCATACTGGATTGATCTCCACATCTTCGGTTCCGTGTAAATAACATATCTCTCGAATCGGAAAGCCCAATCAGAATAATCATCTTCACAGAGAAGCCTCGGTGGCTTGTTGCCAGTACCAATTTCTGTGTCTAGATGAAGTGAAGCAGTAAGATGCTTCAAATTTGGTGTTGTTGAAGCCATAGTGATCAGAAAGTCAAAAATCTGGTTTTCGTACGAGATAAGAACTCGTGCGAAAACTAATTTCGCGCGGATTGAGTTTTCGTGTGAGGAAGCAGTTCGTGCGAATTTCCAAAATACCTTTTCATGCGAATCGCACAAAAAGGTGAAATACCTAACTGAACGAAAACACCACTTTTCGCGTGCGAGAACTTGCAGATCAAGCGAAAACGTCGATTTTGTGCAGAAACAAATTTCCAACTGTTTGTTCACGCGAATGTCACCTCCAATTCACTGATTAAGTTTGATTAAACCCATTTTAATCCAATTTTAATGAATTTAAGTCAATTTTAATCAAAATTAAGCTTAAAGTCCACTAATTCAGTTCAATTCGGTCCAAATCAGTCCAAATCCTCCACAATCGAGCAGCATAACATTGCCATTTCAAAATCTAAAGTTATCAATGATGAATTCTTCAAATATCGAGTAGAACACAATCCAATTCTTCTTCAAATCGTGGTTCAAGAGCCTAATGCTCTGATACCAATTGTAAAACCTCTGAAAATCTCCCAGAAACAATAACACACGATCTCAATCTTGTGAACGCGGAATATAAACAAGATTGGAGTAGAAGAAGATTCAAATTGAACTCAAATGATATTAAATTGAAGAACAGAAACCTATTACAGGTCTTGTGCGATTTCGCACAGAACAAAATGATAATCTGAACGAAAAAAACTTGATTACAAAATGAAATCTAGCTATTTATACTAAACATTGGGTTCTCGCGCGAGATGCCTTTTGCGCGGCCATGTCTTTCGCGTGGAAGCTGTTCTCGCGTGGAAGCTGTTCTCGCGCACAGTCTGCTTCTCGCGTGACTTCTTCCTGTCGCGTGGATCCAGTCTTTCGCATATGATGTTTTGCCGAGCCTTGATTTGTCTTCTACAGAAAGAAAATGAGAGTGATAGTTTGCAAAATAAGAATGTAAAGTTTTAAGATCTATTTGTAATCAAACTTTGTCAGGAAATGAAAAGACTGTTGATTTGAATGAAATTAAATCAAATGGTAAATGTAATTTGAATACAAATCAGAGGGAAAATCAGAAAGAAAAACTTGAAAAAGACTTTTAATGTAGATTTGTTTCTAAAGGTTTAATTGAAAATGAAGAGCATATTTTTAAAGAATGAATTCTCGATTCTTTAAAAATAAACTTCATTATAATGCTAACCTTGTGAATCAAGATATTTGTAGCCCAGATTTGCAAGTGAATGATCTTTCTGAATTTAATCTGAAAATTCAAAAGCCTGGTCCTTCTCCAGCACCATTCGTATATCAAAGCCTGTCCTTCTCCAGCACCAATTCGCATATCAAAGCCTGGTCCTACTCCAGCAAAGTCTAAGACTGGTCTTATTCCAGCACCATCAGTTCCAAAAGTCACAACTGCTAAATCTCAAATCAAAAGTGGTCATAATTCAACAATTTCCTCGAATCTGCAAAAGATGAACAATCAATTATCAAATGAGGCAAAGATTCGAGAGACTGTGCAAAATGTTAAACCAAAAAGTCAATCTGACTTTGGTTTTTATGACAATTTCCATAATTGTCATTCACAGTTTGTTTTCCACACACAACAAAGGAAATGTTATCAGTGTGGAAACATAAATCATTTGGCAAACAATTGTCCTTTTCGACAAAAATCACTAAGCAAACAACGATTTCATAATTCTATTGCTCACGATAGAAAATTGTTTTTCACTCGTGGAAAATTTGCAAAACAAATGAAATCAAAAGTTGATAATGCTTACAATGTCGAAAAGCATAAGGGTTTGAAAAATGATTTAAAAGAAAGAATCAAGGTGAACAATGTTAATGAAAAGACTGATGTGCTAAATAAATATAACAATCTAAAATCCTTCTGTCTTAAGGCAACACATAGTGTGCTCAAGTCATGTTTGACTTGGGTACCAAAAGCTAAGTAATTTTGTTACTTATGCAAGGACAACCGCAAAAGAATATTGAAAGCCTTTGGCATGTAGATAGCGGTTGTTCAAGACATATGACTGGAAATTTATCATTACTTCAAGATGTTCAGTCATATGATGGTGGAAGAGTGATTTTCGCAAGAGACAAAGGAGGACGTATAACCAAGCGTGGTACAGTTACTAATGGTGTCCTTAGCTTTGAAAATGTTAACTTTATTGAGGAATTAAAACATAACCTGTTAAGTGTGTCTCAAATCTATGACAAACAATATTCTACACACTTTACTAACAAAGAATGCTTAATCTTAAAACCGGTTTTGTTGTTCCAGATGAATGGATTTTGATGAGGACTCCGAGAGACAATGACACATATCTTCTTGATATGCATTGTTCTAATTCTTTGGTAACAGCTTCTTGCTTATTATCCAAAGCCTCGGAGAATGATTCCATGTTATGGCATCGTCGGTTAGGACATGTCAATCTTAAAAACATGAACAAACTTGTACGTGGAAATCTTGTCATTGGTTTAACTGAAAAAGAATTTCAATTAAATGAACATGTTTGTCATGTTCAAAGGGTAAACAACATAAACTTCCTCACAAACCAATTGCACACAACTCAATCGAATCAATCTTACAACTCTTACACATGGATCTTTTTGGTCCAGTGAGTGTTTTAAGTTTGGGTTGAAGATCTTACTGTTTGGTTGTTACTGATGACTTTTCTAGATTTAGTTGGGTGTTTTTCTTAGCATCTAAGGATGAAACTCCACACCTTTTAATCAAGTTCAATAATTTGGTGGAGAATCAGACAGAGAAAAAGGTAAATGCATCCGAAGTGACAATGGGACAGAGTTTTGCAATCAAACTCTGAATGAGTTTTGTGAATCAAAGGGAATTGCTAGACAATTCAGTGCTGCTGACACTCCACAACAAAATGGGGTTGCAGAAAGAAAGAATAGAACATTGATTGAAGCTGCTAGAACTATGATATCTGCTACCAAATTACCTTTGTTCTTTTGGGCTGAAGCAGTAAATACTGCATGTTATATTCAGAATCGTGTTTTAGTCAACAAAAGATTAAATAAGACTCCATATGAAATATTTTATAAACATAAACCCAAAGTTAAATATTTAAAGCCTTTGGTTGTTGTTGCACTTTGTTGCATACAACTGAATCACCTTCAAAATTTTTGAAAAGGCTGATGAATGTTACTTTGTGGGATATGCTGCTAATAAGGTTGCATATCGAGTTTATAATAAAAGAACTAGATAAATAATTGAGTCATTTAACATTGATTGGCACGAGCTTAACATAACTGATGCAGGTTCAGCTCCTTCATGGGTTTATTATTTTGAATCTTTGTTCATAAATTTTAAAATTTCTAAACCTTCATCTGCAGATTCTAATTCTCAAGCAATCTCTTTGGAAAACAAAATCATTGAGGAATTTCCATCTTTGATATCTGATGATTCTACTGTTGCTTCATCATCCAAAGATATTCCTACAGCTTCTGTATAAGTATCTGAATGTTCTGAGTCATTAGCTGTTCCTTCAGAACAAATTCCTAATCAGGAGCTGGAAGAATCATTGAGTTCTCCATTATCTTCATCTTCTTCAGAAACTATACATACACCAATAGAAGTCATTCAAGTTCCATTTGAAGTATCTCCAAATGTGTCTACTGCTTCTGAAACTCCTATTTCAGATGACACACTTGAAGAAAATATTGTGTATCAATCTAGACAATCTGAAGAAGTTCTTGATAATGTTGAACACATTACTAATTTGGAAGATGGGATGGTTATAGATGATATTCCTTAATCAAGAATACATAAAACTCATCCAACTGAAGCAATCATTGGTCCATTACATGAAGGTGTAATTACCAGAAGTCGATCAGGAGCAATCAACACTTGCCTATATGCTTGCTTTCTATCACAAATAGTGCCCAAGAATGTGGAAATGGCACTCAAGGAAAACAGTTGGATAGAAGCAATGCAAGATGAGTTGATGCAGTTTGAGAAGCTGAATGTTTGGCATCTTGTTGAACTTCCAAAGGATAAGCTTCCGATTGGAACAAAGTGGATATTTCGAAACAAGACGGATGAAAAAGGTGTTATCGTTCGGAACAAAGCACGTCTTGTGGTGCAGGGATTTTATCAAGTTGAAGGATTGGATTATGAAGAAGTGTATGCTCCAGTTGCAAGACTTGAAGCAATACGCATATTCTTAGCCTTTGCTTCATACATGAACATCAAGGTGTATCAGATGGATGTTAAAACTGCCTTTTTATACGGGGAAATGAAGGAAGAAACCTATGTTTGTCAGCCTCCAGGATTTGAAGATCCAGATCATCCTGATTATGTTTACAAGTTGGATAAGGCATTATATGGTCTACATCAAGCACCTCGTGCTTGGTATGCAACTCTGACTGAACATTTGCTTGCAAATGGTTATTCACGAGGAGCAATTGATCAAACCTTATTCATTCGAAAATCAGGCGATGACATCATTCTGGTTCAAATATATGTCGATGATATTATTTTTGGCTCTACAAATGATAGTATGTGCACGGAGTTTGAAGAGGTGATGAAGAAGAAATTTGAGATGAGTTCCCTTGGAGAAATTTCCTTTTTCTTGGGTATTCAAGTTACTCAATCTGAAACTGGTATTCTCATCCATCAAGAAAAGTATGTTCAGACTATTCTTGAGAAATACAAGTTTCAAGATTCCAAAGTAGCTCCAACTCCAATGGCTTCTCGTCCTAGTCTTACTCCAGATCCATTAGGAGAATCAGTTGATCAACATCTGTACAGATCAATGATTGGTTCCCTCATGTATCTCACTGCAAGCAGGCCGGATATCATGTTCCCTGTTTGTCAGTGTGCCCGCTATCAAAGTGATCCAAAGGAATCACACATGAAAGCTGTCAAGCGGATTTTCAAGTATCTCAAGGGTCAACCCAAACTTGGTCTTTGGTATCCTCGAAATTCCGATTTCAATTTATTTGCTTATACTGATAGTGATTATGGTGGTTTAATTTAGACAGGAAATCGACCATAGGAGGATGTCAATTCTTGGGCAACCGACTCATTTCTTGGCAGTGTAAAAAGCAGAACACTGTATCCACATCCACTGCCGAAGCCAAATATGTGGCTGCCTCGAGCTGTTGTTCCCAGCTTGTCTGGATTCAACAACAACTTCTCGATTATGGCCTCAATATTTATGACACTCCCATTTGGTGTGATAACACGGCAGTTCTGAACATCGTGAAAAATCCCATTCAACACTCCAAAACTAAACACATTGACATCCGCATCCATTTTATCCGCGACTGTTTTGACCGAAAACTGATTCATTTAAAACAAGTGCCATCAACTGAAAACATTGCTGATTTATTTACCAAGGCGTTTGATCATTCTCGATTTGATTTCCTTGTGCAATCATTGGGAATGATTAACTTTGGATAAATTGGTTTAATGAATCTTCACAAAAAGATTTTTTATTTTTAATAAAAAATAAAATTGTAATTGTTTCTTTTTCTTAAAAGGACAATCATAATTTTAGGGGGAGAAAATTAGAAAAACAAGTTCTGAAAAATATTTTTGGTCTTAGGGGGAGTTAAGATCAAAGGATTGCCAAAATAAAAAGAAGAAATTTTCATACTGAAATGAGAAATGATATTACAAAGTTCTAAAAGAGTCTAAGTACTTTCAAAGGCTTAAATACAAATAGACTTGGATTATGATTGATGTGTTGATAGGCTTTGCTTTCAGAAATGAAAAGATCATAATTGAGTGATTACACTTGAATTAAAGAGATATGATTTAGTGGGGAACATATCAGGATTCTGTGACAATGACAAAAATGTTCTAACACAGACTGAGAGATATAATCTTGTCATACTTAAGCCTGTATGTGTTTGATTTAGTGATTATCATAACTATATATATATATATATATATATATATATAAAATACAAAAAGACAAAAAGAAAGAAAAATAAAAAGAAAAAATTGAGCAAAAAGATGCCAACAAAGGCCATATAGGATATAAGATGCCAAGATGCACAACAAATCAAAAAGATATGTCTAAAAGACATACATACTATATGGTATATATTTTCTATTTTGAGAATATGTTCTGACCATGGAAGGAAAAATCAAAAGATGAGGCATGTAAGTCCGGATGGCTTGTAAGTCCTAAACATCTTGAGAAGGCAGACGTAAGTCCGGATGACTGTCAGTAAGTCCTTAAACTTGTTAATATTCCGGGTTAAGAAATATTTCTCAGGCTAGTTATGCTCAAATAGTTATATTTTAGGAATAAACAAATGGTATCACTGATCAACAATGCATGGTTTAAGTCAAATTGGGGTGACTTGAAATCTCGACAGTGTCTTGAAGGATAATAATAATTATAATACAGAAGTTCTGATTGTGGGATCCACTACTTATATTAAATAAACACAAAACATGATATATATCACTCCTTATGTTTCTGAGTAAAACCTGAAGTATAAGTTTAAAAGGACAAAAGATATTGACAATCAACTTAACCAGTTATTTTAAATAAAGCCGGACAGAGTCTTAACTTGATAAAGAACTATATGATCTCATTATGAAAATTCTTACAAAACAAACAAATCCGATCTTGATTCTTTAATTGTTTTATTATTTTGTTATTTTGTGTGTATGTGTTTTTTATTTTAATTTTGTGTTGTTTTATTTTTAAGACAAATAAATAACAAATAAATTTTGAAAATTGAAGATTCATTAAATTAATTGATCACTTGGTAAATATAAAAATTATGTTGACTCAAATAATTGAGAATAAAAGGTTTGAAAGTTTTGAAAAATAATAAAGATTTTAAAAGTTGAAAAAATCTGAAAAACAGTTCATCTCGCGCGAAATGGAGGAGTCACGCGAAAAAGCCTGTCTCGCGAAGGGAATTGTCGCGTGAGTTCTTGGGGTTTAAATATCACATTGTTCGAGACGAAATCACTTTTCGCTCAAACCACAACCGAAAACCCTTGTCGCTTCGCATCCGAAAACTATTTTCGCTTACCTTCTGAAAATCAAAATTCTGAGAGTATTTCATTTCTTCTTGTTATTCTGATTCTTATCTTGTTCTCATTACAATCAGAGTGTGCTTTTAAAGGTATAATAGGTTTGATTTGGTTACTGTAGCTATACAATGCTAAGGGGAACCTAACATCTTGAAATTAAAATCTTAATAAATGGACTTAAAAGATGAAATTGAAAGATGAAATCGACATAATAGACTTAGGCGACAGTGATGGACTGGATTTCATGGATTAAAATCGAGTTTTGAACTGTTAATTTGAAATTTGGGTTGTGCGAATCGCACAAGGAAGAGGAACAGACGCGAAATATGATATTTCACGTGAAAGTAGTTTTCGCGAATTATTTGACTTTCGCGTGAAATTGACTTTCGCATGATACTTAAATTCGCACGAAACTAAACAGTCGCATGACTTATAAATTTTGCACAAATAGAACTGTCGCACGACATGAGTTTTCGCATGATAGAAAGTTTTGCAATTTTTCTAAGTGTTGATGTTGTTGTTTTACAATTGGTATTATCTCATAAACTTGGTCTTTGTTTGATAAAACTTAATTGCTAAATCTATACAAGTATCTAGAACATTTAGTACGAATGAACAATTTCATGTTGTAATTTTGTCTAAGTGTTGACAATGTTTTTGGTATATAATTAAGTTATTTTAAAGTGATCTAATCATGATTTGTTTTTGTGACAATGCAGATGGCACAAATGATTTTCAATAAAAATCATAATTGTGTTGCATACTTAGATGATGTTCCAGAAGGAAAGGAACTGTTTTCATTGATGATCGAAAGACTGAAGAATTCTCGCATTGTTTATGCCATATCTGCTGACCCAGCCATATATTCTGAGCTGATAGATTCTTTCTGGAGCACTGCTGCTCTAGAAAAAGACCAAGCTGGCAATCAAGTTGTCACTGCTACTGTCAGGGATAAACGAGTGACAGTTTCCCAATCCATACTGAACCGAGTTCTTCTGTTTGACGATCAAGAGGGTGCACCTACACGACTGGATGATGATATAGTGATTGACTGTCTGACTCGTATGGGATACGAGTACAGATATCCCAGTTTGGAAAAGAAGTGGCTACCACCGTATTGGAAGTATCTTTTCATGTAGTCATTCATTGTTTGAGCAATCTTAAAGCTGGCATGGATAGTTTGAGTGCTGTTTTTGGCTCATAATTAGTTTCTTTGGTTGATGATCTACCTTTCAGTATCTCTGGGGTAATCTTCCAGGAGATGGTGAAAAACGCCACAGCCAATCCAGGAAGAAAGTTTATTATGTACCCTAGATTTGTCCAGCTGGTGATCAATGATGCTTATCCTGAGCTTGCCACTCAGAGATCTCCAAAATATGTTGTACAGACGATAAAGAAGGAGATTTTCACACATCTCACTGGAGCCAGAGGAAACAAATGCTCTGGTGAAAGTTTTGCAAAGATTGAAAAGTTTTCTGAGATAGAGGAAGATGCTGGTGAGTTAGGAGGAGGTGATCATACTAATGAAGCACAGACAGGCACTTCTACGTCTGGTGCTAGAAATGACTTAGATGAGGAGATTGAAAAGTTATTCGAAGATGAGTCTGTAAATGAAGAGAGAATGGAAGGAATTGTTCATTCAGCTTCCAGTTCAGAGACGGCTAGTGATCAAATAAGAAATGTTCCCTATGTGATCCAAACTGATCAAACACCATCTACTCCAACCTCTTCAAGACCTAATGATGAAGACAGGGATACTGATTATGTCCCGAAGGATTCTCCTAGTACTTCAATGAGGAGAAAACGTATGGCAAAGAGGAGAGATTTCCCGGCAAGAAAAAGAGGTCGAGGTATTATTCCCAGGAGACCACGAACACATGTGGTTATTACTGAGTCTGAACACGAGCAGACTGCTGTTGAGACTACCTCTGTTCCTGAGACAGAAACAGTTCATGTTTCTGAATCAGCTAATATTACTGAATCTGGTTTTTCTACACCTCAAGGCAAGAAAATTTAGAGTTTGATGTTGATACATTCTTGAATACTCCTCCAGATTTTCAAGGGCGAGAGGAATCAACCAGTACTCCTCGTTCGATTACTTTAGAAGAAAGAGTAAAGAACTTGGAGAAAGAAAGTTTTGAGAATGTGAAGTTGATTGCTGAATTGAAAAAGAATAATGAAGAAAAGACAAAGCTGATTAACATGATCCATCTTGACTCAGCAATTAAAGATACAAGGATAGTTTCTCTCGAACAACAAGTGAAAAGCATGTTTGATTATACTTCAGGGTTGGAGCGACAACTGAATGAGATTTGAGAGTTTATATCTCAGACTTATTTCAATCAACCACCAATCATAAGGTCTACTACTGTGATTGGTGAGTCTAGTAAGCGATCTCCAAGCCCATCCCCTGCTGAAAATATTCAAGAAAAAGAAACGGTCAACGAAGCTTAAACTTCAAATGAACAGCCAAGTGTTAGTACTACTGAAGATGTTCCAATTTCATCTGAAGTACCTATCACTGAAGCTTTCACTTCTACAGCTTTCGTTGAGCCAGAACATATGATGCCTTTGCCTGTTATTAATGAAGAAGAGGATGAAGATTTGCTTGATTATGGGGATTCAGATGATGATGAGGATGATGATGACAATGATGATGATGATGGTGGAGATGATAGTGGAAATGATGGAGGTAATGATGATGGAGGTAATGATGATGATGGAGGTGATGCTGCAGGATTATCTTCGAGTCCAACTGGTGATACTAACACTGATAATGTCAATCGACCAAGTGTTAGTGATCCAGAAGGATATGATCCACTTGACCCTGCTACTGAAAGTATGTATGAAAAGGAATTGTATTCTTTTCAACAATCTACATCAGGAGTTGTCGAAGAAGTATTTGATGCGTTTGATGATTTGGATGATCAGAATGAATATACTGATATATTTAGGAACAATCTTCAGGAGTTATTCAAAGATATTAATCTTGAAGAAGGAGAAATCCCTACTGAGACTGTGAGTGGTTCAACTCCTACTGATTCAACCAAGAAAGATTCTACTGGTCAAATTGCATTATACACTAGAGGAGGTCTGATGTTCAAAGCACCACCACCACCTACTGAAGCTCATTTTCTGTTTATTTCAAAGCCAAAGTAGAAGTATGGTGAAATGTCTCATGTGATTAGTTGGGGATATGATGGAGAGAAAAGGTTGTATGTGATAAAAAGAAAGAATGGAGAAATCGATTATTTGAAGAGCACACAAGACTTTCATACTCTACGTGCTGCTGATCTCTACTCTATGGGCAAAGCTCCGTTTTTCAATGAAAGTAACCACAGTGAAGCTGAATTGATGAGATTAATGATACAAAGGGAGATGCGAACAAACTTCAAGGACTTTAAAACTGCCAAATCGAAGGTGATTGATGACTCTACAAGAATAGATGAAAAGACTAAAGCTCCAATGAAAATAAGAGTCTATCAACACCCAAAATTCATCAGAAAAGTCCCAGTGCATGCTCCAGTTCCTCCTAATTCTTTGAAGCAATTACTTTCATGGAGATGTGAGAAGGATTCAGGTCATGCTGTGATCAGATGTACTGACAGGTCATTTAGAATCATTGATCCAGCTGACTTAATGAAGTTTGGCAAAGACGACTTAATCAAGCTCTTACACTGCCCCATTTCAGCTGATGAGTCAGTTTATTTTCTATCTTGCCAGTATGTGTGGATGACGGATCGAATCCTTAGGAACAAATGGTATGCTTATTCAGGCTCGTACAAAAGGGCTAACGTTGATTTTGATTAATGATGTTTGACCGAGCCTAGGGGGAGATTGTAGAAGACTAATCAAGGCTCGGCAAAACATTTGAAGACTGAATAAAGACTAATTCTGAAGAAAGATTGTGCGAAAGACAGATTCACGCGAGAAGCAGCTCTCACGCGACAACTGTCTCCACGCGAGAAGGACTTCCTCGCGAAAGACTTAGCCGCGCGACAAGCCTGTCGCGCGAGAACCTTATGTTTAGTATAAATAGCTTAGTTTTCGTTTTGTAAAAAAGCTTTTGATCATTTATCACTATTGTACTGTGCGATTTCGCACAAGACCAGTAATTGGTTGTTTTTGTTCAATTCAATATCATTTTGTGATCAATTCGATTCTTCTTTCAATCCAATCAAGTTTACATTCCGCATTCACTTGATTAAGTTTGTGGTTTGTCTGTTTCTTGGGAGAATTCACTGTTTTTACAACATCCTACATGTGGAGAACTGTTCTATCTAAGAATGTTACTTGGTCATCAAACCGGATGTTGTTCATTTGCAGATATACGTACTGTAACAGGCGAAATATTTGCAACTTTTAGGTAGGCGTGTGAGAAATTAGGCTTAATAGGGGATGATAAAGAATGGTTAGGTACTATCACTGAAGCAACAGAATGGGCAACATCTGCACAGCTAAGGCTGCTATTCGTTCACATACTATTGTTTTGTAATGTGTCGAATCCAACAACGCTATGCGATGCCACCTGGAAAAGTATGGCTGATGATTTGGCTTATAATATCGATGTTAACCTTCTTCATTCAAACAGATCAATAAATGACTCTGACTTAAAACAATTTGTCTTATACGAGCTTGAATTACTATTAAATTCGAACACTAGCCCAAAGTCTTTAGTAGATTTCGGATTACCCTTGCCTACAGAAAGTACAATGTCTGTTTTAAGGAATGTCTTGCTACTTGAAGAAAAAAGTTATGATAAGGAAGCTTTACACCGTGAACATCTGTCATTAAAAGCAAACCTCCAACCAGAACAAAAAGCGGCCTATGATCATGTCTTATCTAGCTTTAAGAGGTCATCACAGATTTTACTATTCGTTTATGGTCATGGTGGGTCTGGCAAAACTTACCTGTGGAAGACTATTATATCACCATTAAGATCAGCCGGTCACATTGTTTTGGCAGTTGCAGCATCAGGAATAGCATCATTATTATTGTCGTCTGGTCGTACTGCACATTCGAGGTTCAAGATACCACTTGAACTGAATGACGAATCAGTGTGTTATATCAAGAAGAATACAAACTTAGCCAACCTTCTCTTAGAAACTACATTAATTGTTTGGGATGAAGCACCGATGAGTGATCGTAGATGTTTTGAATCACTAGACAAAACTTTGCAAGATTTAACAGGCAATATAAACGTACCTTTTGGTGGAAAATCTGTATTGTTAGGAGGTGACTTTAGACAAACATTATCGGTTAAACCAAAGGGTACAAAAGAGGAAATCATTGCCTCATCTCTTCCAAGATCATACCTTTGGAAACATTTTGTTGTACATATCCTTTCCACAAATCTCAGAGTTTTAACATCATCCTTAAAGACATCATCACCGGCTAACACACAGATGTTCATAGAATGGTTACTAAGAATTAGAAATGGTGAGGAAGGTGAACAAACGGTACCAAAACAAGCAGATACCAAAGTTATTCAAATCCCGGCTGAAATGGTGATTGAAGACAGTGATTTGGCCATATATGATTTGGTTAGGTTTGTTTATGACGACAACAGCCTTTTCAACCCGACGGCAACAACAATGGCAGAACGTGCGCTTATATGTCCAAAAAACGAGACTGTCGACGAAATAAATGATATTGTCTTAAATTTATCACCAGGCGATTATGTTTCCTACTTAAGTACAGATTCAATGGTCCCACATTCTGCGAATGCTGGTGACATTGACATGATGTATCCTATTGAATATCTAAATACATTAAATTTCAATGGTATTCCAAAACACTGTGTTAGACTGAAAAAGAATACCCCCATTATGTTAATTCGCAACATAGATCAAAAAAATGGTTTGTGTAATGGAACTAGATTATTAGTTTCTCAGTTATTACCACGTGTTATAGAGGCATACATAATAACAGGTACATCAATTGGGACTAGAGTTTACATTCCAAGGATTAACTTCATTTATAACACAAAAGAATTACCATTTGTTTTTACAAGAAGATAATTCCCAATAAGAGTGTGTTATGCAATGACAATTAATAAAAGTCAAGGCCAAAGTCTAAATAGAATTGGAATTTATTTACCCGAACCAATTTTGGACATGGCCAACTTTATGTTGCACTTTCGCGAGCTACCACCCCCAATTCTGTTAGAATTTTGACAAAAAAAAGCATTGATAACAGTAATAATAAAACTTTAAACATTGTTTATACAGAGTTGTTAGATGCGGTAACAAAAAAAAGGCATGTCTCAAACTTACAATAAATATTCTATTTCTATTAGTAGTGCAAAAATAAGCCTCTTGCTCTGCAGTAATCACTTATTATTACCTCACTAATTACTAAATCTTGCTTTTATTATAGGTAATATTCGATGGAAGAGAGTGGCATTTCAACGCTTAGGCCTAGCGGCCCTGCACCAGAATTGGAAATTCGCGTTGTTCGTTGCTGGAAACCCGCATTCCGTGATAACGAAGTCTGCTATCTGTTTGTTGACAAAGAGGTACTTCCCTATTTAAAAAACGATACTTATTCCACCAAAAAGTATGTCTGATTTTTTATTCATTATTTGTTAAAAAAACAAATACAACTCCAAAAACTATGTAACTACGTTTAAATATAACAACAAAAAGTTACGCTTTTAACCAATTACAACATTACAACTTTGCTGTGTCTACCTCGCATAATAATAAATAAACAATTTACCTACATATATTAATTGTTTATACAACAGGGCATCGACATTCAGGCTATGGCTAAAGGAAGAGACCAAAGAACAGTTACATCAAAGCTGCAAGTTCATAAATGCTACAAAATTTATTGCATTGTTGCTGGTAAGAAGGCACTTGAAGATGTTGATCTTGGTGGTGATAATCGCTCTAAGGTTTGTGAATTCATTCGATTTTTTAAGTTTTTGTGTTTGGGTAAGTGGATTTGATTGATATTTAGGGGAATTTGATCTGTTATGGGCCCAAACTACTCAATTTCAACTGCTTGTGCTACCTCAAACTACTGCTTTCATGTTGCTGCAAATCATATCCGTAGGCGTTAACACAAGCTACCAGGGAAGATTATTTTCTTTGATATTATAGTCATCCATGGAAGATTATATTTTGGGCGTATCGGATCCTCAGCAATGGCATACCGAGGTAATTTCCTACCAATCCTGTCAACTTTATCTTGAGTTGCAAGAACAAATCTTTCTAACAGTTTTGTTTATTATTTTCTATATTTTTTAACAATCAAGAATCTAAAAATGAACCGGGATCACTACGCGTCGTGGATGGCATCTCTTGGTGGAGCAAAACTGGTTCTCTCTCTTACTCATTTGCAATCCTGATTTGGTTTACTAAATAAATAAATCGATTTGGTTGGGGTTTAGATAACTAAAGCTGCAGATCAAATTGGTGTTGGTGTACACTTTAATCCATTTGTTTCTTGGAACGACAAGGTAGTCTTTTTTAACGGGTCAAGTTTTACTTATTTTAATATTTGTTACTGTTTTCATTTATTTACAAATCAGTTTCTTATTCCCTCTTAAGGTGAATTCAACTTTAAAACATGTGACAGATGTACAAGTACGGGGTTGTATGCATGGATGACTTAGTTGAAGATATGTTGAGCTGGAAAATGTTCTACCTTAGTGGACGCTTGCAAAAACCTGTATGTCTTATGCAATTGTTAAACGCCAACCGTCTGTTACCATCAAAGTTCACAGAGGTTTTACTTCTGCTTTCATTATTAAAGTTAGCTAATATAGTAATATCACATTGATATAACATATATTATTCATTATGCAGAAGGAACTTTATGCAAAAATATGCAGCCTCTCATGTATGGGCGATCTGCGCATGCTTTTTGCAGAGGATAAAAATAAGGTAAGTTTCCGAAAGCCCCAATAGTTATTCTCTCAGAAAACATTAACTTATTCTGAAAAAGTTTCATGGCATTCCAACAAAAGTTTGAGTGCACTTACAAGTATCTATTTTTTTCTTTTTGTGGCCTCAGGTGAAAAAGATAGTAGAGGGCCAATTTGAGTTATTCAGAAACATGTACAAGCCTCTTGTTGAAGAGTATGCAACTAAGCAACTCTTGAGTCTCTCCTCATGTGGTGATCATCAAATGAACATATCCCAGGTCTGATCAATATTTCAATCATAATTTAAGGAATTTGTTCGACTATCAAATAACTAGAACTTATAATTTTAATACAATTAATTTAATGGCAGGATTGTAGCCTATCTGCATTGTTGTTATGGCATGGTAAACGGTTAGTTTGCAATCACAATAAACAGGCATTTCCGAGCCTTTTTCCGACTTACCTAGGTATCGGTTTAACCCGCTGCGAAGCGCGGGGGAGAAACCAACTAGTTGTGTTAACTGTTAGACTTTCATCAAAGGCTCCCAAAGACCCTGATTTAAAAAAAGAAAAATTGCCGAGTTATTAATTAATGTCTTTATTAAACATGAAACAACAATGATATTTTTTTTTGAAAAAAGTGCTGATAAAATAACTATTTAAAAGGTTAATTTGGTTTTAGAAAACTATATTTTTCTCAAACTTCACAACGTTATATAATTTTTTAAGTATATGATAGAACTGTTTTGTAATTTTCTCTCACTTCATATGACGAATGCTTTTAATACTAATTTAATATGTTTTTTAGTCATTGATGCATTTATAATTAAACCACTAATTAAATGATTAATATTATATAGACATGATAAGTAATTAATTAATAACATAATTTTATTACTTAACCTTTTTAATAAATATGAAGCAACAACGTAATTTTTTTGAAAAGAGTTTTGATACGGTAAACTATTAAAAAGGTTTATTTGAATACAAAAAAGGTCATTTTTTTCAAACATTAAAATCTTCGATATAACTTTTTAAGTATAGGTTAGAAGAAATGTTTTTAAAACCGGACCGAACAGTGAACCAGACGCTTTACCGGTCCGCTAGTCGGACCGGTTCAACCGCTCGGATCGTATATAAGAACCGGAAAAATTATAATTATTTTTTATAAATATATGTTAAAATTACAAAAAAATAAAAAATTATATAAAAAACCGGTTCAACCGGTCCGGTTCCCGGTCCGACCTCCTATTCGACCGGTTCAACCGGTCTGACCACTGGTTCAACGTTAAAACGGTTTTAAGCACCGAACCGGACCGGTTTGGAGTCCGGTTCCCGATCCAACATGTCGGACCGGCCGGTCCGGTTTTCAAAACCATGGTTAGAAATGCATTAGGCATGTATTTCTAATTTCTCTAACTACATATGACGAATATCTTTAATATTCATTTAATTTAGTTTTTTAGTTATTGATGCATTTAGAATTAACAATCAAACTATTAATATTATATAGACATGATAATTTACTATTTTATAACATAATTTTATTTATTGATGTCTTTATTAAACATGAAACAACAAAGATTTTTTTGCGAAAAAAGTGCTGATAAAATAAATTATTAAAAAGGTTCATTTGGTTGCCAAAAAAGATATTTTTCTCAAACTTTATGACGTTATATATAACTTTTTAAATATATGACAGAAGTGTTTTGTAATTAAAAATTATATGATGAATGCTTTTAATACATGTATTTCTAATTTTCTCTCACTACATATGACTAAATGCTTTTAATACTCATTTAATATTAGGTCTTTAGAGCATTCACAGTAAGTTTTCTATTTTTGATGTGAGTGTACGCACTATATTTTGAGGTGTGGATGTTAGTGGTTGTGAGTGAAGTATGAGGAATATTTATGAGGATTGTACCATGATTCTCTATATTTAAAGAAACACGGTACAACCCACATAAATTTTTAATATATTTAAAAATGGCGGTGAGTGCAGGAGAGATGAAAGGTAATAATAAAGATATTAGAAAATATTATTTAATTAAAACAGATAGTAAAAAAATAATGTTTTTAATGTAAATACGGGGATGAGGTTGGGGAAGCTAGTGTGAACGCTCTTAGTCATTGATGCATTTATTATTAAAAATAACGATTAATATTACATTAAACATGATAATTTTGTGTTTAATAACATAAATTTATTACTTATTTATTAAACATCAAGCAACTAATATATTTTCTCAAAAAGAGTGGTAGATAAGGTAAACTATTAAAAAGCTTCATCTGAATATAAAAAGTCATTATTCTCAAACTTTAAAACACTATACAAATTTTTTTAAATATATGATAGAAGTGTTTTATACATGTATTTTTGATTTTCTCCCACTACATATGACAAATGCATTTAATACTAATTTAATGTTAGTTTTTTATTCATTGATCCATTTATAATTAACAATTTATATTATACTAACATAATAATTTATTATTTAGTAACATAATTTTATTACTTAATCTCTTTATCAAACATGAAGCAGCAAAAAAATTTTTTATGAAAAGGGTGTTGATAAAGTAAACTATTCAAAGGATTCATTTGTACACAAGAAAGGTTTTTTCACAAATTTTATCACGCTCAATATAAATTTTTAAGTATTTCTTAAAGTGCTTTCTGCATTATTTCTAATTTTCTCTCACTAGATTTGACGATATATTTAATACTCATTTTATATTAGTATTTATGTAATTGATGCATTTATAATTAAAAGTTAGATTAATATTATATAAACATGATAATTTATTATTAAATAACATAATTTTATTACTTGATTTAACACCCGGATATTTCCTTGTAGCCGACGAAAGAAGAAAAAAGAAATAAAGTCCAAAGTCGAGGGACAAAACTCGCCAACGAAAGAAGAAAAAAGAAATAAAGTCCAAAGTCGAGGGACAAAACTCGCCAACGAAAGAAAGACGGGTAAATGGGAGTATTTAAGGGAGAGGGCAACCCTTTACCCTCTCCCCACACTCATTTTCAGCTAGAGAAAAGAAGAGAAGAGAGAAAAGAAGAAAAGAGAGAAAAAAGGGTTGGTTCGGGTGGATAGGAGCACGGAAATCGTCGGTTAGCGAGTCAACACGAAGCTCTTCTTCTTCTTCTTCTTGTCTGTGTGAGTTCTAGGACCCCTATTTTACTTGTTTTCAACCGGTTATAGGGCTGGAACACATAGAAACCCATTTTTAAAAATGTGTGTGTTTGATCCATTTGTGTATGATTGTGTATAGTGTGTTTAGAGTGTGATTTCGGGCTTGTGTGTGCTTGAATGGTGTCATAGTATGCTTTCCTAAGGATTAGGAGGGTTGATTTGGGCTTAGAATGAGTTTGGAAGGGTTTGGAGGTCGAAAATCGCTACTGCAGTTCGGGATGAACTGCAGTCTGCGCCCAGTTAGGGCTATGCGACTGGAGGGCCAATCGGCCGACTGAGGGGCGATTGGGGTGCAATCGCACGACTGAGGTTCAACCGCACGACTGGGGGTCCAGTCGCATGACAGGTCATACGACTGAGAGCCCAGTCGCATAAGTACTCAGTCGCATAGGTGTTCATTCGCACGACTGAGAGCTCAGTCGCGTAGGTGTCCATTCGCATAGTGTCCAATCGCACAATGGAGGGTCCATTCGCATGATTGGAGGTTCAGTCGCATGGAAAATCATTCATATTGGTCTAGTCTCATGATGTTCAGTCGCATGGAGGCTATGCGACTGAAGGGTGCCCAATCGCCCAAATAGGACTGTTGTGTACGAGTAGAGGCATAGTTTAATTAGTGACTTTAGGGGAAAAGAGTAGGGGTAAGTAATGATGTCGTAGTTCCCGTAAGTACATGTAAGATGGCCGTCGAGGCTTTAGAAGTTATGTTAGGCACGATGATGATAGTGTTGCATGTTATGCATGATGTATGTTATGTTAAGTATGAGGTTGCCATGTATGATGGTGATGACTGATGACTGGTAAATGTTGATGTTCCTTGTTTCGATACGTGCTTATCTTTCCGTAGCTTTACGTGTTATGATTAATAAATGTAATGAAAGTATTATGTAACGTAAAGTGAAAGATAATGAAAGAGGAACATGATGAAAGAATGCATGCATTAATAACGAATGAGAGTAATAAAGGCTTGCAAGCAAATATAGGAGGTGAGCAACCTTGTGTTGCAACAGACTCGAAATGAAATCCCTGTCTTGTGACCTTAGTAATCGTGGCTGTGTGCTACGAAGAGGGTAAAATCCTGACAGTGGGATTAACCATTGTATAGAACCATTGTTGCATATCCTAGGTACTGTGGCCAGGAGGGTGCGGTGCGCCGATATAGAAGGTCTATGATATAAACCTAGGTCCAGTACCATGATACAGAAGGATATTGCATGTGGCAATGGTACACTTAAACTTTACCTTAGGTGCTGCGGTCAGGAGGTGCGATGCGCCGTTATAGAATGTCTATGATAGGCCTAGGTCCAGCACCACGATACAGAAAGGTAAAGTCTATGGGTGAAGTAAAGGAAAGAAGTAAAGATGAAAGAGTAAGAAAGTTAAAGACGTACAATGAATGAATGAAAGTTAAAGAATGAAAGTAATGAACGGAAGAGTTTAAAGATAAAGTATGAAACGGGATCCTTGTCACTCGACCTCCGTAATCATGACCGCGTGCCGTGAAGAGGGTAAAGTGTGACAAGATCTATATAGAAACAAAGATAACGAATGATGAACATAATAATGATATTATCTACGTGTACGTATAATGTGTGATAGCATAAAAGTATAGAAACGGTTTTAATGAAAAGTAAAGTATGTTTTATTATAAAACTAGAACTCACTCAGTAACGCTGATTTTTTATGTGTTTCCAGTTGGCAGGTAAGGTTGCTGAGGATGGCACGAGGTGGTTACTCAGCTCTTTTGGCATGGCATTCTTTCGTATGATGCTTTTGTGATGTAATACAACAATATATATTTTGTAATTGATTAACGTTGTATTAACTGCCAAAAACATTTATAGTAAATTGAAAAATTATTTCAAAGTTTCCGCTGCACGATCTTTATAGTGATTATATAATAACGCGTTTTAAGTGCGAAGATAACCAGCTGTGAGGTACCCGAGAACGGGGCATTACACTTGAGCCACAAAGATATTTTTCTGAAAAGAGAGTTGATAAAATAAAATATTAAAAAGTTTCAGGTGAATCCCAAAAAGTTATTTTACTCTATATAACATTTTAACTATAGTAAGAAGCGGTTTATGCACGTATTTCTAATTTTCTCTAACTACATATGACTAATGCAATTAAAACGTTTTAATATTAACTTTTTAGTTATTGATGTATTTATGATTAATAATTAAATGATTAATATTATATAAACATGATAAATTATTATTTAATAACAAAATTATTTCTTAATTTTCCTTATTAAATATGAAGCAATAAAGATATTTTTTTAAAGAAGGATTAGATAAGGTAAACTTTCAGAAAGGTTCATTTGGATTCAAAAAAAGTCATTTTTCTTAAATTTTAAAATGTTTTATATAACTTTTTAAGTATAATATAGATTTGTTTTATGCATTTATTTCTAATTTCTCTCACTATATATGACGAATTTATTTAATACTCATTTAATGCTAGTTTTTAAGTTATTGATATATTTATAATTAACAATTAAACGATTAATATTATACAGACATGTTGATTGTTTATTTAATTAATAACATAACTTTATTACTTAATCACTTTATTAAACATTAAGCAATAAGATATTTTTTTGAAAAAAGTATTGATAAAGTAAAGTATTAAAAAGTTTAATTTAGTTTCAAAAAAATTATTTTTTTTCAATCTTTAAAACACTACATATAACTTTTTATATATAAGTTAGAAGTGCTTTATGCATGTATTTCTAATTTTCTCTCACTATAATGCATTTAATACTCATTTAGTTCTTTAATCACTAACTAGGAAATGAACCCGCGCGTTGCCGAAGTAAGAACCTCCGATCCCGATGGTGACAAATTCCTTCAACACAACCTGTTGTCGACGTACAGGTAACCCACCTTAATTTACACATTTATGGCTAAAGAAGATGATCATTTGTAGTATATAAACGTACCTGGTTGTAGAAGCATGAGCCATGATGTTACCGCCAATGGGTTTGATTTGAGGCCCAGCAAACATGGCAGAACCATCTACTTGAGCCACCACTTGATTAGTGATCACCACAGCTACACCAAAGTAATCAAGAAAACTAATCAATAGCAATCAAATTACCAAAGATCATCTAATCACTTAAACTTGAGCAAGAGATTCATGAAAGCATATTACCTCATCTGCTAACTTCTGAAGGCTCCTCAAGAACTTTGCAAGATGCATTTGGCGGGCTGATAGTTCCCCTCTACCAGAGAAATCAGTTCTGTAGAGGGCAGTTGCACTGTCCACTATCATAAGTGCAAACCTTCATACCAGCACAATAACTACCCACTATAGTTTATAATATTCTTTTCTAATAGAATCATTAATATACGGTACCCACATACTAGTATATATACTAAAATGTGTGTGCGTGTGTATGCATATATGCAAATGGCAGCCCTTCTACATGGATAACTTTGGACGAACTGCTTTTCCTCTTAGAAGTCTAACCACTCGATATTAGGATGTTTTAAATTGCAGACTGATACTGATTATGTAATTAGTGCAACTTAAATTCATAATAATCAGACTCTGCTATTTATTATTTGATTGTTTAGGGGTCAACTAATTAGTTTAGATAAACAGAATCATATTAGTTACAAGTAATCTGAGATCTAAGGTAAACAACTATATACTTCCTCATTCTTTTGACCTAATTTGAGGGACTTCTACTATCATTTGATTCATTTCTAAATAAGTTTATTGTCCTTTCACATAAATGTCTTTTTTGTCACATAATCACATACAAGACACATGTCACAACTCACAAACCTTATATGCCAAATTGAAGTGCAGACTGAATTATGTAAGAGCATAAAGAAGCACCTCAAAAAAGTAAATAAATGAAGAAAACCTGGTTTCAACCATCATGGAAGCCGCTTCAAGCAACAGCCTTGATGATGATCTGTGTTATAAGCTCTTGCATATGCTACATTTTCCAATACATCATTGCCATTCAACCCAAACCTGCAACATGATAAATGCATGATAAGAAAAAATGTACAGTTAAAGACTTAAAACACACACTGATCATGAATACATTGTCCATTGTCCACCACCTGTCTGCTATCTGTAAGAGTCTTTGTGGCCTGAATGTACCCTCAGCATCAATGTACATTGCCTTCCCTTCGCCACCACCTTGATCTAATGGAAGCTAAATAAAAGCCCAAAAGTTAACATATTTGTAATTATTTGTACAGCACACAATCATTCAAGAAATCAAAAGACGTGTTCTTACTTGGCAGGTTACACATAAAGTGTGACAAAGCTGAGTCTTCCCAGAACGGAACTCACCATATATCTCAGTAATAGATCAGGTCTCAATTCCTCCTATTAAAAAGCAGATAATACGATTTTACAATTAATTAAACAACGTCTTACTAAAAAGCTACAACACTAAAAGGTATGCACCATCTAATATCTTGTCAAATTCTCTAGACCCAGAAGATATCTGAATTATTTCTTGTCTTTGCGCACGGAGTTGGCCTGCACTGGTGAAACCCAAAGGAACCAGTTTTGAAGCTGTCAAAATGCAAATTTGACCTAATATTAACTTCAAAGATTTCAGTAAAAGTACACCACAAGAACCAAAACAACATCTTGAGTCTTGACATACCTGCTTCAACGATTTTATCAACTTTAACTTCACTGATTCCTTTAATTTGCAGAAGCTCTTTACGAGGAGAGTATGCTACAGATTCAACTATACATAAACCAGCGTCTTTCAGTTGCTTTATGTCAAGTGCAACAATTCCAGAAGCCTTTAGGATTCAGTTAAATTCAACAATTTATCAACAAACGCTTCATAATCAAAATCCAAAAATATACACGATCTCAAAATTGTTGCCAACAATCGACTGACTAACATATACCATAACTATCACAAACAATCTACAAACAAAACAACATACTACATGTACACAACGTAATTATTAACCATACGATCAATTATCAAGTAAACTAATGAACTAAAACTCAAATTCTGTAACACACACCTTTGGAAGCTGAATCGGTGATAGATAGCTTCTCAAAATCCAACAACGGCTTCTTCACTGGTCTCTCGTTGATTTCAAGCCCTAATTAGACGAAACACAAGCGGAATCATCGGAAACAACTATTAGAGCTTTAATCGATGCGTAAGTATGGTTTATAACAGGCGAAATTATAAAAAAAATAACTCACAAAAGGCTTCGAGTGGAGAGTGATAGCTTTTGTGTTTAACCCACCGACATGACCACCGTTACCATCGCCTAACACTAATAGCAACAGGGGAGACAAAAGGTTACCATGGTGGCCGTCGAAAAGACGGAAAACAACCATCGATGATTCTCTCGGGTGATCCTCTCGATATGTATGACCCATTTTGTAACGCCCCGAAATATCCCGAAACGAGCCATTTAATAATAATGGGCTTTTAAGGGTTGATTTAAGAAATAAAGGGGTAAATTAATGGGCTATGGATCAAATTAGCCTTAATGGGCTAGGCTTAATGGGTTTAAGGGCCCTAATCAGCCCTTAAACATGCATGAACAGCCCTATTTTCATCACATTACAACCCTAGCCACCAAATTCGTAGAGAGAGAAAGTAGAGAGAGAAAGTGAAGAAAATCAAGATTTGGAGTTTGAAGGTTTGAAGGATTGAAGTTCTGGTGGATTGGAGCATCAAAACACAAGGAAAGAGCAACAAAACAAGGTAAGAATCGACCTCTAAGGCCCTCTGTAGATCAAACCCGAATTCTAGGGTTTTGGGGTTTTGAAAAGTTTAAAGAAACATATAAAGGTCGAATTTTTACGTATGAAAACGTGTAAAAAGCTTAGATTTGGTTTCATGGAAGGTAAACTAAGGATTTGGACGTAAAAAGTTAAGGTTTTGGTTTAAAAACGGGCTGGATCTGAGTTTCAGTTCATCCAGCGAAACTGGGTCCCGATCCAGCGAATTTAAGCATTTAACCAGCGAAACTGCGTACTCATTTAGCGAGACTAGGAGGGATTCTAGCGAAACTACAGTTTCGCTTGGGCGAAACTATAGTTTCACCGGTAACCTCGCTAAGACCCAGACAGACCTATAGACCTTGCGAGACTAGGGAAATTCCAACGAAAGTTGGGCGCTCAAGGCAGCGAATCTGTCTAGCGAAACTAGCAGAAGTGCTGCCCAGCGAAACTGCAGGCGAAACTGTAGTTTCGCTGTAGCGAAACTATGGGCGAAATTATGAGGAAAATGACGTTTTTGCATGTTAACTTTCGTGCAGCTAGAGTGTTCAGGCTATAGCCTAAGTGACCTAGAATTTAAGCTACTTGGGCGAGTTCAGGTGAGTTCTAGATCCCCTATTTTATACATGCTTCGCAGGAGACAAGAAAGGAGGAAAAATGATAGGTCAAGGAGAAGTTTGTAATGGTTCGCTCACCTTGGAAAAAGTCAATTATGTTCCCGAGCTTGCATTTAACCTATTGAGCGTCTCTCAGATTTATGATAAAAGCATTCCAGTCTTATTCAAGTCTGATGAATGTATCTTTTGAAGTCTGAGTTTGATATTCCAGATAATCTAGTTCTCATGCGGGCTCCCAGAAAGAATGATACATATCTCCTTGACATGAATTCAAAGAGCTCATCATCTGCAGTCACATGCCTCTTGTCAAAAGCTTCCACCTCTGAGTCCTTCTTATGGCATCGTAGATTGGGCCATGTTAATTTCAAAATAATAAACAAACTAGTTAAAAACAATCTCGTTCGGGGATTACCTTTAAAAGATTTTTCTGTGGTCGAGAAATGTATGGCATGTGCTAAAGGAAAGCAACATAAGAAACCACACAAACCTAAAATTGAAAATAGTATCTTAAATCCCCTAGAGTTGTTACATACTGATTTGTTTGGCCCAATAAGTGTTAAATCTATTGCTAAGAAATCTTTTTGTCTTGTGGTTACAGATGACTACTCCAGATATTCATGGGTAAGATTTCTTACTCAAAAGGGAGAGACGACTGAGGAGTTGCAAAAGTTAATTCTCTCGATTGAATCGATAAGCAAGAGAAAGGTTATGGCTATTCGAAGTGACAACGGTACTGAATTCAAAAATCAAATTTTTGATTCCTTCTGTGCCACTAAAGGGATATTAAGACAGTTCAGTGCTGCGAGAACTCCTCAGCAGAATGGTGTCGCGGAACGAAAGAATCGCACCCTAATTGAAGCCGCACGTACAATGTTAATAGAATCCTCCTTACCCATCATATTTTGGGCTGAGGCTGTGAATTGTGCTTCTTATGTTCTCAACAGGGTGCTGATAGTCAAAGATAAGATGAAAACCCCGTATGAACTATTTCACAAACGAAAGCCCTTGATTGATTTCTTTCGCCCATTCGGCTGCTCGTGTACTCTTCTGAATACTCAAGCACAGAAGACAAAATTTGGTGCTGTTTCTGATGAATGTTATTTCGTAGGATATTCTTCCTCCCAGAAGGCTTATCGGGTATATAACAAGAGGACACGTATAGTTCAGGAGTCATTCTATGTCGATTGGCAGGAATCTAATTCATCTAATGTTCCCACAGAACCAGCTTGGTTCTTTGACTCAGATACGGTGTTCAAATCATTCAATCTTCCAGTCTTCACTGATGATGTGCCCCTCTCCAATTCAACAACAAACTTCATTCCACCTGCCCCCGTACCAACTGAGCCTATTGTGCCTCCTGTCACCACATCTGTTAATGATACTTCAGTCAGTGTTGCTTCTTCCTCATCTTCATTTGATCTTCCTCCTCCACCCATGTCAACATCACCTTCTTCATCTCCTTCACCGAACTCTTCTTCCCCATTCAGCTCATCATTTAACCAACCATCTACTGATATCCCTTCCATGACTGTGGATTTCAAAACTTTGAAAGATCATCCACACGACAACATAATTGGTTCCATTACTGATGGAGTTCGAACACGGAGTCAATCTGGATTGATCAACGTTTGCTTGTTTTCTTGTTTTATATCTCAAACTGTTCCTAAGAACGTTCATGCAGCTCTCCAAGATCCCTGCTGGGTAGAGTCGATGCAATTGGAATTGCAACAGTTCAGAAAACTACGGGTGTGGACCCTGGTGGATCTTCCACCAAATAAGTATCCTATTGGCACGAAATGGGTTTTCAAGAACAAGCCTGATGATCGAGGAATAGTGGTGCGAAACAAATCCAGATTAGTAGTTCAAGGCTTTGCTCAAGAAGAAGGAATTGACTACACAGAAGTCTTCGCACCTGTCGCCCGTCTTGAAGCCATTAGAATATTCTTAGCGCACGCTGCTCACAAGCAATTTAAAGTCTATCAGATGGATGTCAAATGCGCATTTCTCTATGGGGACATTGATGAAGAGATATACGTGTGTCAACCCCCAGGATTTGAAGATCCAGATTTTCCTGACAAAGTATATAAGCTTGATAAGTCACTTTATGGACTTCATCAAGCTCCTCGGATTTGGTATGAAACCCTGACACAGTATCTCTTGAGCAATGGTTTTACACGAGGCACCATTGACATGACTCTATTCAAAAGAGAGGTAAACGGCGAGATGTTGATTGTGCAAGTTTACGTTGATGACATTATTTTTGGTTCTTCAAATCCTCAATTATGTCGGGAGTTTGAGGAGGTCATGCGAAACAGATTTGAGATGAGCATGATGGGAGAGATGTGTTTCTTTCTCGGGCTGCAAGTTGAACAAAAACCAGATGGAATTCTTATTCATCAAGAGAAGTATATTAAAGAAATTTTGAAGAAATTCAAAATGGATGATGCTGCTTCTGAGATGACTCCCTTCACGGCTCAGACATGTCTCACTCCGGATGAAAACGGCAAACCAATCGATCCTCATCTCTACCGATCCATGATTGGCTCTCTCATGTACCTGACAGCAAGTCGTCCTGACATAACCTTTGCTGTTGGATATTGTGCTCGATACCAATCAGCTCCTAAAGAATCTCATGCCAAGGCAGTCAAACGAATTTTTCGTTATTTAAAGGGATCTTCTCGTTTAGGACTTTGGTATCCTTATGGTGGTAATTTTGACCTGCACGCTTATTCTGACAGCGATTCCAACGGCTGCAAATTAAACAGAAAATCGGTTACTGGAGGTTGTCAGTATTTGGGAAACTGCCTTGTTTCTTGGCAAAGCAAGAAACAGACTACAGTTTCTCTCTCAACAGGAGAAGCTGAATATATTGCAGCCTCAAGCTGCTGTTCGCAAGTGTTATGGATTCAGCATCAAATGATGGACTATGGGATTAACTTTCTTCATACTCCTTTGTTTTGTGATAACGAAGCGGCCATTGGAATTGCCAAGAATCCAATTCATCATTCCCGGACCAAGCACATTGAGACTCGAATTCATGCCATCCGTGATGCTCAAGAAAAGGGTTTCATTGATATCATTCCTATTGATACAAAACATCAAAAAGCAGATCTTTTCACAAAAACATTTGATAAACCACGTTTTTATGAATTGATTTCTATGTTAGGATTAATATCATTTGACAAACTTTTCTGAGCAAAACAATTGTTTCACCTGTACATAAGTACATATTTTCTTTTTGGTCTTGATTGTTGTCTAACTTGTGTCACATAGATCCTTTTCTTTTAATCTTGTGTTTCTTTGATTCTTAAGAAATTTTTCTTTTAGTAGGCTTTTGAATAAAAATTTCGGGGGAGATTCATACTGATAATAAGTCTTAATTTTTCATTCTCTCAGGAATTCAAGAAAATAAAGTTAGAACAAGGGGACATCTTATGTTGGGATATGCATGATAGACTCATCCCGAAAACAAAGTAAACAAGTGATCATGCAGCAAACATAAAGATCATAACTCAGTAATAAGGATTATCCTCATGATATTTTGGTCTGCACAAAGATACAAGTCTTGTGTACAACTTGGTTGAGAGTTGCTAATTGATATCAAAGGTTATCGATGTGAAACTTATGGTGTTTCTCACTGGGATGGTGACTCGGTGATAACACCCTCTAAGTCAAACGTTAAATAATCTCAAATAGCCTATTATTGTACATATAGATTATCGATGTGAATCTTATGGCGTTTCCCACTGGGATGGCGACTCGGTGATAACGCCCTCTAAGACAAACATTATATAATCTCAAATAGTCCACTCTTGCATACACATTCATATGTTTCATAAGAAAAGATGTGTGTTTATCTCCTCTGCTATGCGAAAGCATTGACCTGGAGTGATGATCTTCTCTGCTATGCGAAAGCATTGACCTGAAGCTCTCATCAACACGCCTAGATGATCTTCTCTGCTATGTGAAAACATTGACCTGAAGCTCTCATCTGTACATTATAGAGTCCCATCTGCATATGTGTCAGTCAGTGTGATTGTACATCAGTATAATGATCAGGCAATATCAATGATTATGCTCAATAAACCTTGATGACGAGACTAGGTCTTTATCAAATATCAGTGGGGACCAAGTTGCTGAGTTTCTAAGACAATTCAGAACATGATAAACAGCTGCAGATCATGAGTTAAAAAGAGATGGGAATGGGTTTAAGCGGACAAACATATCAGCAATCTCGCTAAGTCATGATCCTCTTAAAACACTTCAAGAAAAACATGATACTATATCCTTTAACTATTTTATTTTATTTTATTTTATTTTAATTTTAATTTTATTTTATTTTGTTTTTATTAATAAGTGAAGTTTCTGCGAAACTACAGTTTGGCATAGCGAAACAGCAGTTTCGCTCGGGAAACTATGATTTTCGCCGTGCCGAAAAACTATAGTTTTGTGCCGCAGAAACTATAAGTTCGCTTGGCCGAATCTATAGTTTCACAGTGTCGAAACTACATTTTCTTATTGCAGAAAGTATAGTTTCGCTCTGCCGAAATTATATCTTAAGTTCTCTGCGAAACTCCTATGTATATAAACATAGTTTCGAATCAAGATACTCACCTTCGCAAAAATTAGTCACTTTCGTCGAAACTGTGCACTGTTAGGGTTTTTGAGACTCGTGACACAAATCTCCGTCGTTGTCTTGTTTTATTGCATTGTCACCTGATTTTGAAGTTCTCATGTGAGTTTCGAACTCAGACCATGAGTTTTCATAGACTAATCTATCGTACATTTGGCTGGATTGAAATGTGTCGTTTGGGTAGTCTCGCAGTTCGTTCTGCGAAACTACACCATCCTCCAGCGAAACTGAACGAAAGTTCATTAGATACTGCGAAACTGTGTGGTTATGCTGCCCGAGCGAACCTAACATTTTCGTCAACAAAAATCAGTTTCGCCCAGTTCAATCCATTATCATATCTTGCGAAATTAGAGTTTCGTCTTTGCGAAACTACAACAAAAATATATATATATATATATATATATATATATATATATATATAATATATATATATATATATATATACATATATATATATATACTAATTAATCTGTAAATTCATTCTAAATATACATGTATATATCTGTATTCTTACGTTTATCACAATTTGTCTATTTACATTACGTTTGTAAATATTTGAATTCTAATATAATTCCTAACCGGTTGTGTTTGTTTGTCAGATAAAAATGGCAAACCTCAAGTTTGATGTTCGAAACAATATCACTGCTATTCTAGACGACTCACATCCTAAAGCAGCGGGATTCAGAGACTGCATTAGGTGGCTACAAAGATCCCCTATAGCATTCGCCATATCTCATTCCACGACTATTTATGATCTACACATTCGAGACTTCTGGAGAACTGCTGAGTATATCACAAGGGGAGATTCGGAGAGTATTGTAGCCAAGGTTCTGGACCACCAAGTGAACATCACAGAAGAAGTTATTTCCAGGGTGTTGAGATTAGAGGAAGACACAGGAGGTGATATTGATTTGTCTGATCAGGAGGTGTTTGATGCCTTCTTAACTATGGGATATGAAGGTCCTCCTTTTGGGACTAGAAAGGAAATCAAGAAATCCTTTCTGTCCAAGGAGTGGAGGTACATTGCCCATGTCTTCATAATGTGCTTAGATCACCGAAAAGGTGGATCAGATGGGTTAAACTTAGACTGGGCAAAAGCCATGGTTATATGTTGCCGAGGTGAGAAGGCTAACATTTCTAATCTCATATTTAGCTGCATGGCCGAAAATGTAATGGCCTTGAAGAAGGAAAAATGGCTGCTCTATCCCCGATTTCTTCAAATGATCATCGACGATCAAGTTCCCAACATTCCGAGGCATGGAGAGGTCAAGCATCTAGTGTCTATGAATACCAGAATTTTTGCCGACTGCTGTGCCATAAGGCACGACTTCAGTGGTCGGATCACTCATCTATGGGAAAACATGTATACTCCTGATCGATGGGATTATATCAGGAAGGTGATCCAGTCTGAAGCGAGACGAACAGAGGAAGTTAGATCAACTGAGTCGGAGGCAGTAAAGAAGAGAAAGAGATATGCCAAGGAGAAGGATTACAACTTTGAGAAAGAAGTGGCAGAGATGGCAGCTAAAGCAAAAATGGAGAAAGAAAAGAGGTCAAAAAGGATGGTTGATACCGGGGAGGAAGAGAGGAGGACAAAACAGAAACATCAGACATTTTCTGAGCCTCCACAATCTGAGAGACACACTAGTTTAGACGAGGATGTGATCCGAAATCTCAACACCTCTCTCTCTAACGAACTAAGTATGATAAAGACTAAGCTGACAAATCAGGAGATGAGGGAGAGACAAAAGGATGAATTGCTGGATGGTATGAAGAAAATGCTGGTTGATCAAAACAATTTGATCAAAAGGTTATTGAAGGAAGTAAACGAGTTGAAAGCTGCCGCCGGCCTGCCGAATCAGCTAACTCAATATGAGTTAGATGATTTAACTGACACATCTAAGTACCCGTTCTTGTCTGTGGGTACTTCTTCGAAGGCAGGAGAGGGCACCTCGGGGACAGCAACAGAAGAAGCTGGAGGGTCTGGTAAAGGAATTGGAGAACCTGAGATGGAGAATTTGCAAACTGAAGATGATGTAGTTGATGCTGATTTTGTAGATTTGGGAATAAACCTTGGAGATTTTACCGGCGAAGAGCAAATGGGAAAACAACCCATTGAGGAGGGTCTGGTGGATGAGGAAGTTGATGAGGAGCAGTTGGTAGATTACGACTCAGAGCCTGAGTTCTATGAGGTTGATGAAAGGCCTTTGACATATGTGATACAGAAGGGTGAAAATGAAAATGATATTTTGAGATGGAGAAGAGTGATTGGTTTGTAAGAGAGAAGGAACCTGAAGAGTTAACTCCACTATTTCAGAATATGGAGAGTTTGAAGAAGAAAGAGGCTGATAAGAAGATAGTGAGCTGGAAGTACAACCCCGACTTGAAAATGTTTATGATAAAAAGGCGAGGGGGTGGAATCACTTATCTTCACAAGAGGAAGGCATTCAAGACCTTGCCAAAATGGGATTTGAGAAGGTTGGCATCTTTGCCTTTACTTGGAGCACACTTGAGTGAAAGAGCCAGATTTCTAGAAAAAGAAATCCAACATGGGCTCAATGATAACTTTGAGGCTTTCGGTTTTATGAAAGCAGAAAGAAAAAGATCAAAGAAAGATAAAGATTGGGCTACTGGGAAGGGAAGGATTGTGTTGAGCGTGAAGCCTCCTAAGACGGTTCAAAGGGTTAGATTGGCAGATCCGTCCCCCTCGCGTCTGAAAGAGTTTGAGAAGTGGTTTTATGACAATCAGACGGGGGAGGCTGTTATCAGAGTTAAGGGTGGAATTGAATACCGAATCTTTGACCCGATGGAGTTGTTTGGTTTTTCAGATGATGATCTACTGGTTCTGTGTGAGAACCATATTAAGGCAGGGGCAGGAGAAGAAACGAGAAGGGAAGCTAGCTTGTTCATGATTGTAGTGAACAAAGTTAGAGGAGTGAGAGCTGAAGTGAAAGCGCTGGCAGAGAAAGTTAGAGCTGAGGATGATTTACACATGGACATTCAGGATTTAGCAAAACAATTTGCACAAGCTAGTGCTCATCCTGATGGAGCCAATGAGGCAGGAGGCAACCAAAGAAGATCAAGTGCTGAGGCTCAACAGAGTAAAGCTGCAGGAGCTGATCCGGAAACATCATGTGCAGGTACCGAGAAGGCTGGAGCTGAATGAAGACATAAAGCCAAGAAGAATGGGTGAGATCCAACCTAGGGGGAGTATTGAAGATCAAGATAGGTTGGACTCACCATTGGATTAGTTTTTGTTTATCTTTCGTTGTAATAGGATCTTTGTTAGTTTCCTTTTGTAAGTTTGTTTAGTGCAGGTCTATATGTTACCTGTCGGGCGAAACTATAGTTTCGGCCTGGCGAAACTGTTAGTTTCGCCAGACGAAACTATTGAGCTCAGATCATGTTTACCCGGTGAAACTGTTAGTTTCTACCGGGCGAAATTATAGTTTCGCCTATATAGTTTCGCCTACAGCGAAACTATTTGCGAAACTATGACAGCTATATATAGATTTCTTTTATCTAATTGTTAGGCATCCTTGCAAGAAACCCTAATCGTGTATTATTGTTGCAAGAGGCTATTGTAAGCTTGTTCTTTCTGAATACATTGAGCTTATCTCAATTCATTCACTGTTGTTCATCATTAAAACCATGTTTGAAAGCTTTTTGGTGTTATTTTGATCATCCTTCTCTTAGTGTTGGTTGTGTGTGTTTGGTATTGAGCAATTCAAGCATTCTTCTGCACTGAAAACCGATCAAATGGACCTACACCCTGCAATTCAAATTGACAGTTTGTTTTTTTCGTGCCACTTTTTCTTAGAATGGATGCTCCCTTATATACACCACCCAGATCACATTTCAACCAAATTTTAACCACCACACCATTCGAATTTCTTTTTGAACGTTTGGTGATAATAACAAACCCATTTTCTCGCCCCACGTTACTTGCCCAATCAACTAATTCTTCACGAGATGAGAAAACCTAATCAATTTAATATTTTTAGTTAGTTATTACTAAATGAAAGTAAAATTAAATTGATATATCTTATAACCTAATTCGTGTCGTATAAACCTCTTTTACCGCAACCAGAACCGTCATTATCACCGCTGCTATCGCCACCGTTATCACCCCCGTCATCGCCGCCGTCATTCCCGCCGTAATTGGACGCAAACTGTCCTAAATAGTTTGAAGCAGCCTCATCGTAATAACCGTAACCCTCCTCAGGATCATAGTTAGATTCCGAACCAAATAAATAGTTGCTATCCCAGAAAGACATCGTAACGTTAAATATTAACGTTTATATAGTAGTTGAAATGGAATATTGCGTTTATATAGTAGCTGAAATGAAATGAATTTATATCGTAGAAATTTGAATTATGAAATAAATTTATAAACTAACGTTTATATAGTAGTTGAAATGAAATATTGCATCCCGTCACATAATTAACACGAATATCGAGGAATATTACGTCATATCAAATAATGTAATAAATACAAAATTACACGACTATCGAGAAATATTACGTCATATCAAATAACGTAATAAATACAAAATTACACGAAAAACGAGGAATAATATATCTCGTCAAATTATTAAAGGTGAAAATAGGACCCGTAAAGCAGTTCACGGCCCGTAAGTGGAATACCAAACGGGCCGTAAAGAGCTTAACGGGCCGTTAAAAAATATGACCGTGAACACCTTCACGGGCCGTTACATTTTTGAATGACAGATTTGACTACCCGACAGTCAATACGGCCCGTAAAGGGCCTTACGGCCCGTAAGTAGGGCGTCTGAATATCCTAAAGGGCGTCTCTTTAGTAGGCCTCCTATTAAAAAGGTTCATTTGTATAAAAAAGTCAATTTTCTCAAACTTTTAAACCTTTTATATAACTTTATTATCATATAGACATGATAATTTATTATTACATACGAAAAATGCATTTAATACTCATTTAATATTAGTTTTTTTGTCATTGATTCATTTGTAAATAACCATTAAATGATTAATATTATATAGACATTATAATTTATTATTTAATAACAATTTTATTACTTAATGTTTTTATTAAACAAGAAGCAACAAAGATATATTTTTTAAAAGAGTGTTAGCTAAGGTGAACTATTAAAAAGGTTCATTTGCACACAAAAAAAAGTCATTTTTCTTAAATTTAAAAACGCTCTGTATGATTTCTTAGGTATATGTTAGAAGTGTTCTATGCGTGTATTTCTAATTTTCTCTCACTACATATAATGAATGCATTTATTACTCTTTAATATTAGTTGGGTTGTGCTGGGGACACCGCTGGGGTTTTTGGTGGTAGGCCGGTTCAAACGGTCACGGTTAGGGCTTGCGGTCACATTTTGGCACCTAACCGTGACCGCAAGGCCTTGCTGTCACGGTTTGAGGTGGTACTACCCGTGACCTCGTGACAACAAAACGACAAAATGGCCTGATAAAGTTGAAAAGCGGTCACCAAACCGTCACGGTTTGGCCTAACCGTGACCTCTAGGGTACGAGGTCTCATTTTAAGGTACGAGGTAGACGTGATTTTGACAGAAGGCCTGGAATCGCGCCACGAACCATCACGTGAAGGCCAAACCGTGACGGTTTGTGTACCAGATTTTCACCTTAAATACCTTTCCTCTGATTTTTTTTTCCTCAAAACACCTCATTCGAATTTTTTTCATTTGAGCTTTCATTCATCCAACACTCGAGATTTTTCAGCCTTCATCATTTTAAAAACACGTTAATTTGAAAACAATGTCGGGTTCGGGAGATCATTATCAAAAGCCGAAGCTTCCAGATTTGAATGAGGTGCCACATATCGAAGATTCGAACCAGGTTGAACTAGTATATGTTTTATTATAACTTATTATTTGAAATATCTTACCATTATCTTTTTTAGGAATATTACGTATACGGGAGTCACCCTCCGTGGGGGGAGGAGGAAACCAACCCGTCGAACACATTTGCTCAAGAGGCGTACAACTCTTTATTTGGACAGACAGGTTACGGTGAATGGTACAAATATTCCCCTTGCAATTCTTACGGGCATGCCCCGAACACGTACCACTCAAAAATAGAGCTGGATTACGGACATCCCCCGTACCAGTCAGAACTAGAAATTACACATGTGTCGAGTACTTTTAATGGGAATGAAACAGATGAGAGTGACGGTTCGGTTCACCTCAAAACAAAGCACGGGGACACCGCGGAGCATGATGAGGATGAGGATCGGATTCGAAAGGCTACGGTTTCTTATAAAACCGATAAAGTACGAAGAGTATTTATTCTTTTGTTAATTTTATTTTTTATTTGTTTTATATATTGTTTTTTATGTCTAGCTTTATCATTTTTTCAGTATTTTGATTCTCGTGAGGACTTGGAGAGCTGGGCTAAAATGAGAGGACGCGAGCATGGGTGCGTCATTGTGGTGGGTCGATCACAAAAAAGGATGTGGAACTATTATGCAATCGTAGTGGTGAACCTAAATTCACTGGCACAAGTAGACGTACTGGGAGCATAAAGAAGGGATGTCCCTTTAAACTCGTAGGGAAGTACGTAGGAAAGAGTGACAGTTAGATGTTAGAGGTGAGAAACGAGACGCATAACCAAGATCCTGTTGTGTAGTGCTCACACACCGACACTGCCACCTCGCGCATGCCCTCGCTGATTATTTTGCTAGTTATTATCATCGGCAGTCGCGAGGGGCGTTAGTGGGTGGGAACATCGTTTCCCGGATCGCTCGGGGCTTGGGGTACGCGCACGCCATGTCCCAGCTCCCGCTACCCCGACTCCTGTGCGCGTGGTCGGCCGGCCCACCGCCACTGGGATGAGGATCGTTTGGAGGTTCCCCGACGGCACGTGGCACCTGCTCAGTAGATACCATGAGCTCGTGCCATGGGTGCCTGAGCCGTTGGTGGACCCCCCGAGCTGGCGGGGGCTGAGGTCCACCTTCAGGATGCCCACGAGCCCCTTGGCGGTGGGGAGGATCAGCCCATTTCCCCGCCGCACGACCAGGACCCGCCCCAGCATCCTCAGCGCGTGTACCATGCCGTGCGATTGCCTGCTCATGTTCTTGATATGCTTCAGGACACACGAGACAGGGTCACGAGGCTGGAGGATATGACCAGAAGGCTGGAGGATATGACCACGAGGCTGCATGATATGATGGACTGGGTCGTCCAACACATGGTCGCGGACTATGCCGCCTCGGGTACGTCGTTGTTGTCACAGCCACCGAGACGGTTAGACCATGACGGTGCTGGCCCTTCTGGCGTGGGCGGGTCTGGTCAGGGCAGCGATTCGGGGATGATGGATTAGATAGGTATTTTGTTTGTATTTTATTTCTTTTTGTATGTAAAAACTCGTTGTATATATATATATATATATATATATATATATATATATATATATATATATATATATATGTGCAGTTTCAGTTATGATGACTTGTATATTTGGTTTTGTTTGTTTGGTTGTGTTTCTTTGTTTGTTTGTTTTATATTTGTAATGTTGATAATGTTAATTGTATATGTTTGATAGCAACTGATTTTTACGATTTAGGTTACAAAAATTGTATATGTTTGATAACAAAAATTGTATATGTTTGATAACAACTAAATGTTGATAATGTTAATTGTATATGTTGATAATGTTAATTGTATATGTTTGACAACAACTAATTGTATATTACAAAAATTACTTGTAATATGATAATTTAATAATAAACACAAAACACAAACACGTATGTTACGATTAGGTTAACTGTGTGATAAAATAAAAATAAAAACAAACTAGTGTGATTACTGAAATTTAGAAAATATATACAATATGTCTGTATAATGACAACCGATTTTTACAAACTCGTAAACAAATTAAACACAAAACCGTCACATTAATAATAAATAAATACTTGTAATAAGATAAATTATTAATAAACACAAAACACAAACTTGTGAGTTACGATTAGGTTAAACGAGTGATAAAATTAAAATAAAAACAAAGCGATATGATAAAAAAATATAAAAAATATAGGCAATATGTCACGGTTTGGCAATATGTCACGGTTTCGCAATATGTCACAAACTTGTGAGTTACGATTAGGTTAAACGAGTGATAAAATTAAAATAAAAACAAAGTGATATGATAAAAAAATATAAAAAATATATGCAATATGTCACGGTTTGGCCAAACCATGACATATAGCACCCAAAACCCTAACTGCACACAATCAATTCCCCATTAATTACATACCCAATCATTGTTAACGGATCCTCAGATCTAACTGTCACGGTTAGGCCTCACCGTGACAGTTAGGTCTCACACCTGATTGAACGGTCACGGGGAGGCCTAACCGTGACCGTTTGAATCGGTATTTAACAGAAAACTGCGGTGTGTGCAGAATTCCCGTATTAGTTTTTTAGACGTTGATGCATTTATAAATAATAATTAAATGATTAATATAACATAGACATGAGAATTTGTTATCTAATAACATAATTTTGTTATTTAATGTCTTAATTAAACATTAAGCAACTAATATATATATATATATATATATATATATATATATATATATATATATATATATATATATATATATATATATATATATATATATATATATATATATATATATATATATAGGGGGAGGTTCTATTAAAAAATAAATTTTGCCTAAGAAATGTAAGAAATGATCTTAGCCTTCCATTTCTTAATCAATGTCTAAGATGATAAAGTTGCAAATAAAAAATGGAAGGGTATCTTGGGTATGTAACCACTTTTGTTGACTTTTTTGAGTTTCCCCCAATTTTTTAAATGTTTATAACTTTTTCATGCTAGATTATTTTTTTTAAAAAAATTACACCATAAAATCAAGCATTTTTTTCTCTTTAAATTGAGTATAGTATTGCTATATTTTTTTTATTAAAAAAAACAAATTTGGTGAAATTGTGCTGCATTTTAACGTTTTTGTGCTGTATTTTATAAAACAGCACAGGGTTGTGCCGTATTTCATAAAACAGCACAGGGTTGTGCCGTATTTCATAAAACAGCACAGGGTTGTGCCGTATTTCATAAAACAGCACAGGGTTGTGCCGTATTTCATAAAACAGCACAGGGTTGTGCTGTATTTCATAAAACAGCACAGGGTTGTGCTGTGTTTCATAAAACAGCACAGGGTTGTGCTGTATTTCATAAAACAGCACAGAGTTGTGCTGTATTTCATTAATGCTATGAACAATGGATTCATTAATGCTATGAACAAAACCAGACTCGATGTGAATCGGACTCAAAGTAACATCAGCAGTTGACATTGTTTCAATTTGACCCACAAAAAAGTCTAAAGCAACATCAGCAGTTGACATTGTTTCAATTTGACCCACAAAAAAGTCTAAAACTTTAACACCCCTCTGTCTTTCTCTTGTTAATGCTATGAACAAAACCAGACTCGATGTGAATCGGATTCAAAGCAACATCAGCAGTTGACATTTAACATTTCTTTATCCGTTAAAAAACGAACGTATACTTCAAAAACGCCCTCACACGGGCTGATGCAGTGAAATGTTAAATGAAAAATATATTGTTGATGACCTTACTTGTTATATGGATGTCATCCACGTTGTATGATCTGACCTAACCCCACATCTTCATGTTTCTTGTTCTGCTTTTGACTGGAGCCAATTGTTTGAACCCTAATACAGTACATTCTGACATTTGGGGCCAAGTTCACATGCATGGTTCATTCACAAAGGCCAAATTCATATGAACTAACCACTTGTTAGTTGTGGTTACCAGTTTGTTAAAATCTTTTCAAGACTAATTGGAGAGAGTACATTTATTGCTTGTTCTTAATTGTATCGCTCTAATTATACATGTTGTAACTTGTAACTACACTAGCTGATGTATAGGGTTGAGAATTTATAGCTGATGTAAATTGTATCGCTCTAATGATGACTATCAACGGCCCTTTGGAGCTTTTGATTTGTACCTTTTTATGTAATCTAAACTATAATATATTCATCAGTGTTTATATGCATTGCACTTGGCGAATGTTAATTAACAAGTGGTTTGTATTTCATAAAACAGCACAGGGTTGTGCTGTATTTCGTAAAACAGCACAGGGTTGTGCTGTATTTCGTAAAACAGCACAGGGTTGTGCTGTATTTCGTAAAACAGCACAGGGTTGTGCTGTATTTCATAAAACAGCACAGGGTTATGCTGGATTTTATAAAGCAGTATAGGGTTGTGCTAGATTTCATAAAACAACACAAAATTGTTAATAGACAAAATACCCTTTAATCCTATTTTCTAACTTTGCCACATGTCACCACCTCATTTCTTCTTAGCCTTCTTAGGCAAAATATATTTTTTAGCGGAACATCCCTATATATATATATATGTATATATATATATGTATATATATATATATACATATATATATATATATATATATATATATATATATATATATATATATTAAAAAGAGTGTTAGATAAGGTAAACATTTAAAAAGGTTCTTTTGGATAAAAAGGTAATTTTTTAAAACTTTAAAACGCTATATATAACTTTTTAAATATATAAGAGATGAGATATATACACGTATTTATAATTTTCTCTCACTACATATGACAAATGCATTATATACTAAATAAATATTAGTTTTTTTATCGTTGATGTATTTATAATTGACAATTAACTGATTAATATTATACTAACATAATAATTTATTATTTAATAACATAGTTTTATTACTTAATCTCTTTATTAAATATGAAGCAACAAATATATATTTTTAAAGAGTCTTGATAATATAAACTATTAAAAAGGTTCATCTAAATAAAAAATTAAAGTTATTTTCTCAAATATTAAACGCTCTATATAATTTTTAAGTATATGTTGAAGTGCTTTATTCATTTTCTAGTTTTCTCTTGCTACATTTGACCAATATATTTAACACTCATTTTTATATTTTTTGTCATTAATGCATTTATAAGGTGAAATATTAAAAAGGTTCATTTGGACACAAAAAAGTCATTTTTCTCAAATTATAAAATGCTAAATTTGACTTTTTTTAGTATTTGACAAAAGTGCTTTAAACAGGTATTTCTAAGGGTCTAATAAAGGGACACCCACTTTTTTAAATCGACACCCCCTATACGCCGCGTATGGGTCCATACGCGGCCCATGCCCGGCGTATGGGTATCGACTATTAATGCGACATTAATGACTGACACTCGACGTCACATCAGTTTACCAATACGTGGCGTATAGGACCATACGCCACGTATAGGTCGGTGTCGATTTAAAAACGTATATAAGCTATACGCCGCGTATGGACCCATACGCGGCGTATAGATCCTCGGAACCGCTATATTTTTCAAATTTTCTCATTTTAACACACACTTCGAAAAAAAAACTCTCTCGTATAGCCCTATACTACACGTATTGATATTCGATTTTTCTACATCCAGGTATGTATTATTGTTCCTACATCATTATTATGTTAATCGTTCACTGATTTAAACGTTAAAGTAGTGTTTTATGCCATATAATGGGTGAATTAAAAACTGGTACATAGAACTATACGCGACTACAGCCCCGCGTATAGGCCTATACGCAGCGTATAGTTCTATAGTTGGGGACGAAGACACATTGGTGTGTACCCTATACGCGGCGTATAGATATATACGCGGCGTATAGGGGGATGACCATACGTGACTTGTGGCCCATACGAGGGACCCTATACGCGGCGTATAG